>WBMY01012464.1:546979-615631 GCA_013397315.1 Donacobius atricapilla
TGTTTGTAAATCAGAACTATTATAGAAAGGGGTGATTGAATGAAAAAGAGGGGAATTAAATGCGTATTATCTCTCTTTTTTTCCCCTTATGCGATTCTTTCTTTTCCCTGGGGGAAAAAAAGGCACCATAACATTGTGATCTTATTATTTTATTACTCTTTCACAGCCAGAATGACATCAGGGGTTATTTTAGAAACAGAGAATAAATCTGAAAATGTCTGATTATAAGTCCAGTGAAGACAGTGGGAGTCTTCCCCTTGGCAGGCATTTGGAATATTTAAAAATTTGTCCTAACTTGAATATCAAATAGAGGTAAGATACCACCTTCCTGTACTCGTGATTAAATTGCCTGAAGAGTTTGATTTAATTTAGTAACTGGTATGCAGAGTTTTTAATGGGTGAGCTGAACTGAACTGGGGTGCACTTTCGCAGAGTTTATTTACTTTGCACTGATTTTTTTAGAATGATTTTTAAACAACTTAGCATAAAAAGAAAATATATCCTTGCAAAGACCAACACTAATATACCCACCTGTGCAATTTCTAAGATCAGGCTGACCCCAGTATGATGTATAATTCTGCAGACCCAAATAGCTAAAAGGGGAAAAATGACAAAATTCACATTAAATATAGTAACAAAATTATATAAATATTTCATAATTCTTATGCAGGTGTCTCAGTGGTCCACTTTTCTCAATTCCCAATATTCCTAGCAACATGACCCCTAGTGAAACACAATATGTATATTTTACAGCGAAAGTATATGCTTGATTAAATGAGAGTGCTGAGAGAAACCCCAGTTGTTCAGTGGAAATTCTGGCCTTGTATTTCAGGAAAGACCCAAATATTGACACAAACTATTACGTCCCTATTATGGCCTAGTCAGATGCTGTTTCTATAATTTCTCCTTGGTGTAAGTGGCTTTGATCTAGTCAATGGCAAGCCATAATACCTCTCATAAGAACATGCACAGGAGCCATGTGAATGTATAAATTTATTCCACCAATGAAAACTAGGGTAGGCCACTGTCAGATCCAGGTCCAAAATGAGGGGCAGATATGAAGATTCCTTTTTTTTTTTTTTTAAACCTTACCATAGCAAAATACAGAATCACAGAATGGTTCAGGTTAGAAGAGACCACAGTGGATCATCTGGTCCAACCTCCCAACTCAAACAGGGTCATCCTACAGCACATGGCACAGGATTGTGTCCTGATGGTTCTTGAGTAACTCCAGTGAGGGAGACTCCACAGCTTCTCCCAGCAATCTATGCCAGAGCTTGGTAACTCACACAATAAATAAGATGTTCCACACATTCAGGTGGAACTTCCTGTGCATCAGTTTCTGCTCATTGCCCCTTGTCCTATTGCTTGACACTCCTTAGAGGAGCCTCTCTCCATCCTCTTGTCACCCTTCCTTCAGACACTCATAGACATTGATGAGGTCCCTCCTCAGTCGTCTCCTCTCAAGGCTGAACAGGCCCAGCTCCTTAAGCCTCTCCTCAATAGAGAGATGCGCCAATCTCTTAATCATATTCCTCACCCTGTAAAAATGGCTCCAAAATTAAACACACATTTTCCCTCAGTTTTTCTTTAAAGACATTCATGTTGTCACAGCATGACAAAAGGCAGGATGGAAAATGGGAAAAAGTTATCCCTTTACTCAGCACATGATAAAATAACATTATTCCTCAGCTGATCACTTTTATTATAACATCACAGGTAATCACCTACTGCAGAATGAAGATGACTAGAAGAGACTGTTAGAAGAGCTTCCTCTTCTCTCCAAACAAATCCCACCAGTGCTCCATACTGGCAAAAGCTAGTGGAGGCAGAGGCAAGGAAGCCACAGCACAGGGCAGAGCACAGAATTTATTTTTTTTTTTAATGTGCTGTACAGTCAGTGGTATAGTGTAGACCACAAATGAATAATAAAGATAAGCAATATTGGGAAAGCAAAGGCCAGAAACCTTAATTTTTAATGACTCTGAGGCTCTGACATAAAACCAACGTGATTTCTGTACTCTTGTACAAGATTAGGAGGCTGAGGAAGTTACTTATTTAAATATAATGCGGATTGCTTTCTTGTTTGGCACTGAACCTCAAAGCTGATTCATATCCATGTAGCCATATAGTTTGGAAATTGTAAAAGATCTGGTCTTCTCAGAACATGTTCCAGATGCAATGTGGGTGGATAAGACTAATATATTGCATTTAATAGTAATCATCCTAAATAATAAAGGAATTAATTAATATTGCATCATCATAACCATCTTTAAGGCACTCAAAGGAGATCAAAGCCATACTGTTTTGGTAATAATTAATAATATCTGTATTTTACAAAAGGGAAATGGACATACAGAGTCAAAGTCTTTTGCAGATGTTTGCAAAAAGACCCCTAAATTAGGGAAGATGTCTTAAACCTTAAAAACTCAAGTTCAAATCTTTGAGCATAAGATTATCCCCATCTTCAATTATGACTAACTACCGGCAAAATATTTATTTCACGATTTCTTTTACTTTTCCCCTAATGAGATGAGGTGTTGTGGATTAAACCAAATATGCATCTCATCTTCCTAGGATTTTATTCTAATTCTTACTCAATTCAGATAGTAGTGGTGGAGTGGTAGCAAATGTGAAGCTTTAGGTATGGTGACATAAAGGTTGTGGCCAAGTGCAAGATCCTGCATGTAGGTCAGGGCAATCTCAAGCACAAACAGAGGCTTGGGAGGAGAATGGATTGAAAGCAGTCCTGTAGAGAAGGACTCAGGGATATTGGTTGAAGAGAAGCTTAGTAAGACTGGGCAATATGTGCTTGCAGCCCAGAAAGCCAGCCATATCCTGGGCTGCATCAAAAGCAGGGCGGCAACCAGGCTGAGGGAAGTGATTCTGCCCCTCTGTTCTGCTTTCATGGGACCTCAGGTGGTTAACTGCATCCAGCTCTGGGGCTCCCAAGAGGAGAAAAATGTGGACTTGTTGGAGGAAGTCCAAAGGAGTGTCATGTAGATGATGAGAGGGCTGGAGCACCTCTCCTATAAAGAAGGTGAGAGTTGGTGTCCATTCTGGAGAAGAAAAGGCTCTGGGGAGTTTCCAGCACCTAAAGGGGCCTACAAGAGATCTGGAGAGGGACTTTTCACAAGGGCATGTAATGATAGGACAATGGCAAATGGTTTTAAACTGAAAGAGGTTAGGTTTCAGTTAGATATTAGGAAGAAATTTTTTTACATTGAAGGTACACAGGTTGTCCAGAATGGTTTTGGATGCCCCATCCTTGGAAGTGTTCCAGGCCAGGATAGATGGGGCTCTGACCAAAGTGGTCCAGTTGGAAGTGTCCCTGCCCATTGCAGGGGGGTTTGGAACTAGATGATCTTCAGGGTCCCTTCTAACCCAAATCATTCTATGATTCTATGACTTGAATAAAACAGTTTCATTCTGTAAGAAGGTGTTATTTTTATAGTCATGCTGAAAATGTATTAATTGCGGGCCCCAATATGCCCTACAGAAGTGGTAAATGAGTCTTTTTTTCTTAACAATGAAATACATACTATAACCACGCCCACCTAAACTCTCACAGTATAAAAAAAATCTTCCTGCAATACAATAACAGCCAATGGCAACCATTATATATAACTAAAAAGTAACTATAAATAACCAGAAAGTTACAAACAACTCAGCTTCTCAGATATTTGAATACCTACCAGGTTCTTGCAGAAGGTTACATCTGAAACAACTCAGCTTCTCAGATATTTGAATACCTACCAGGTTCTTGATGCAGTCTGAACTGAGCTGCCGTGGCAAAATGTGAAGTTGGTCACAGTAGGCCTGGTATCTGGCCAAAAATAATTTGGAGGGTTTTCTTCAGCTAAACATTTTTCTGCAAAAATGAGTATATTGGTGTTAATAGTGAATTTCTTCACCTAATCATCTTCCATTTCTTGTCCTCAGCTCATCAACCAGTCTACAGTACAAAATTGTCTTCAAATGAAATGTTTGCTTTTTTGCAATAGAGTGGCAATAGAGGGGTGCACAATGGGGGATCGCACATACAGCAGCTACTCAAAGGAAAGGCTTGAATGTGCATGCTGCTTCCATCTGCACTCCAGCAGCCTACGCCTCCTCCCTCCCAAATGAATGGGAAGAGATGAGAGCTAAAAGAAGACTGATTAAGGGCAACAGCTGTCAGGAACAGAAATAACATTGAGAAGTGGGGATGAGGGGCCTTGGAGGTCCAAAATGTCTCATTTTAGCTCTGGCTGTAAAACATATTTTGTTATCCTCGAACCACCAAAGGAACCATCAGGAACTGTCCCAGCCTCTTTGAATCAGGCACCAAGACATTGACTAAAGCAATCTGGACAACTTTGTTTCTGTTAAAAGCGGTATTTTGAACATGGTTCTCTGAGATTAGTGGAACAACGAGGCTTATAGGGACAATTTAAAATCTGAAACAGTCATACTGTTTGGAAATGTGTGATTATTTTAACACAGAAGATGCTTATTTATGAACAAGCAAAAAAAAAATTGTTGTGTAACAAAGCTGAGCATTACTGACCCACTGGATCAACATCCACAGTTTGAAGTTGATATCCTTCTTCCATGGTTCGATTATTACTTATGAGCTTCTGTCGGATGTCTTCCTCTTCTAAGTTGATATTGTTGGTAGAATTATAAACCAGAAGAGCCAAAGCACTAAAACTGCAAAGAAAATTATCCAAATGTTTCAGTCAGAACATCAGAGGCCAATGTGTGGAAATAAAAATACCTGAAAAACTCTGGTTTTCTGAGTATTGAACAATGTCACCAAAACAGTGTTGCTTATTAGCTGTAAATTAATATTTTTGTATCTATCCATGACAAGAAAATATGGTTGGGAAATCTCATCTCCTAGTTACCTTTAAAGAAGCATCTCATCAAAAGAGCTAAGAAATGTTTTCACAAGAGTTCAGAAGATGAAACCATAGAGTTGTGAGTTCTAAATGGGCCCTAATTAATTTTAAAAATCTCTTTGCTGATGGCTTAGGAACTTAAGAGCTGATTCATCCCACCTCACAAAACTTGTCAGGGTGGAACAAATCATCCTCAAGAGGATCCACCTCTACAAATAACTACAGAGAAAGACTAGGAGATTAACAAAGAACAGATGCCTAACATTTAAATCTCCTAAGTTTTTTATGGAGTGAAAAACACCCTGACATACTTCTGAAGCTTTTAGTCATAATTAGGAATGTCGAGTTCCTTAGATGACTAATCGAAGTTTGAGCACTAATAGCTGTTCTGTACTGTAGCCCACTGCTACTTGTTGAGCATAAGGAGTAGTTCAAAGTGCCCAAACCTCTTTCCTGTGAACAAAATAAAACAGTCCCCACCCTTGTCCAAAAACATTACTTTTCTGTAAAGGAAATCATGAACAGCAAACCAGTTCTAGCAGGACACAGGAAATAAACCCAGAGTGGAAGACACAGAAATTTCCTCCTGGGACAAAAGGAAATGTTGGAGATGAGAATATGTTGGTACCAATAGCATAGCTTGGCTCTGGCTAGTAGGAGGTAAGTCACTAAAGCGTGGAACATTGGATGTCCACGGGAGCCAAAATGTGGAAAAAAGGAAAAAGCAAACATGCTTTGGGCTGTCTTCTTCTTAGCCTTGCCCTTGGATACCCATAAGCCTGAGTAAAGACAGACCTTTGGAGGATGTGAGGTGTTCCTGGCAGCCTGGGGAGTGGTGGCACTGCCAGCACGCATACAGTGAGCAGGGCACACACCCACCAGGGGTGCTTTCACCTGTGGCCCCCTGTGCAAGAAAGCAACAGTGAGCTAAACAGGCTTGTGGTCTACAGGAGGAAAAGTACCAGAAAAAAATCTGTAGGGGTGCTGAAGAGGGCCAGTAGGGTTTTTAGGTACTCCTTCCCAGACAGACGAGGACTTCAATTAAAAAAAATCTTTCAGAAAGACATCCCCACGATGACAGCTCAGAACTGCACTTTCCAGATGTGCCTAATTTTGACATATTCACTGTTTTACTGGTAACATGTTGCTGGAGAAGAAAGATAAAAATGTGACCACCTGCAGGCTTGGCTTTCTTTTTTTCCCAGTGGATGTATTTTAGCAGAGAAATTCCAGCTATCTCTGGCCATGTCTCTCCTTCCCTGCTCCCAGAGATACTGAGTTTCTCCTAACATTCCTCTGGTCTCTGTGGAGTGTTTAATATGTATATGGCAAATAGCCTCAGTAGGGTGGATATGCATTAGCAGGCTTTTGCTGTATACCTCAGATATGTTACAAGCACAAATTTATTACGGCATTTATTTTTAGCAAAAGTACGGAAATTGCCTATGGGATTGCCAATTCCTTCAGCCCTCCAGTACTTCAGCCACAGAGTCTCCTGGCATTTAACCATCTTTCCTAAAAGATTCTGGCTTCATTTGCCTATTCCCTTTACTTCAGAAGAGGAAAACTTAATATACTGATGCCACTCCCTACCTCAGCACTCTGGCTGCAGAACAGACATTCTGAACAGTCACTGCTGCTGCTTAGCTGCCTGTTTCAGAACTCCCAACTAACCAAAATGATATTTAGTATCCATACCTGTGAGGAATGATAATGCCAACAAAATAGAAGGGATAATGATAGATGAGGTAGAACTGGTTGCAGTTATATTGAAAAATTACAGAGAAATGTATTGATTATGAAGCACAGATAAAAAACAATCCCTTAAACCAATCTGTTATTTTCTGAGAAACTCTTAGAGCACAAGTCATGTATACTGCATAATAAGAGCTTCCTCCATAATTTGATGAAAACAATTTCCACAAACTTTTCAGAATGACTCATGCTAGCTTCCCAGGGTAAATAAATACCTTTTAACTTGACAGCTGACGCAATATGAAGTTGAATGTTTCCTTCCACTTTTGTCACACTCAGATCCCAGAAAGAAAACATTATAATGGTGAAGAGCAAATTCTCAATTTGGCAAACAATAGGCCTGCACTCAAATAAATGGCAATGCTGCCATGCTCTGCTGGTGTCACTGGATTTGCTACATCCAATTTCAAATCTTTTATTGTGGGACATATAAAGGCAGATAGATTCTCACAACAGTAATCAATTACAATTACACATTATCTCAAGTAACCTGTACTGCCAACATTACTGCCATCGATACAATAAAAAAAATGAACAGTGGTAAATACAACAGGGATTAGTATGTTTCTCTTTTCTTTGACTGAGATGGTGACAGCTGGAGCAAGTAGGAAAGCTTGGGAAGACCAATGTCTGTCCCTGTTTGTCCTGGTCTGTTGAGCTAGGCTGGCTCAGAGAGGGGAATTTACGAAGCTGCACCCTCATCAGAGGCACAGGAGGTGGTGGTGCAGCCTGTGCTGCCATGGCCAGGACCACAAAGCGAGCTTTCTTCTCTGGCAGCGTGACTCAGAGCTATTCCAGGACAGTGTGCCTACACACGGGCTGTGGTCTCACTGCTGTGCCCTGCGAGGAGCCCGAAGGAAGGATTAACAAACTGTGCAAACCCTGCAGCACAGACTGAATTGCACCTGGAGGGATCAGTTGATAATTAGCAATGCACATTTCTCCTTTCTGTTGTACTAAACAGGCTAAACTAGTACAGAATTACTGTTGTTGTCAAACTGTTTTACAAATCACTATGAATTTCTTCCAGAGTTAGTATAACTTGATTTAAAGAATATAAAGAACTATTTTTTAAAGAACCTAAATACTTACAGAATCTAAATTTCCACTAGAAGTCACTGGGAGTTTCAGTGCTGACTACCCTGGCATATTCTAAATAGTTTTCAGATGTCAACATTAGATTCTTTACTAATCTCATGGATATGTTGTCTCTGAAGATACGTGGTGATGGGTAGCTATAACTGAAGACTGGTAGCACAGGTACGCCCATAGAGACACCTATAAAATTTTACCTACTTCACATTAACTGGACAGACAAAAGCAGATGACTGTTTCATAAGTCACTCAGTGAAGATGCAATATGAAAAGCAGACAAAATGTTAGAAAACACACACAGTAAGACAGAAATAAGTATGAAAGCAGAGGAAAAGCATTTCACAGGAGCATCTGAGTTGTGGGTGATCTTCTACTTCAGGTGATTTTGACTGCAATATATAAAATGTTCAAAACAGAGAACAAAAAATATGACTTGATGTTGGGGGTTAGATTTGGTTTTCTTTTTTGTTCTATAGAATTTTTTCCCACAAAAGTCGCCAGGCGACTAATGGCTGGGTACTTAGGGGTGCTTAACCTAAACAATAGGAACGGCTAGGAAGGTGTAGCACGGGGGCTACACCCTTCTTTGGTCTCAGGGAGTTTTCTCTCCGGGGGATGGGAAAAAGGTGATACCTGATACCGCGAGGTTTTTGGGAGATAAAGGGCAGGGGTGGGGGCAGTTTGGGCCCGCTCTTGCTCTCGGCATCGGAGAGAGAGGACACAGGCNACAAGACATATTCAAAAAAATGTCAAGGATTAAGAGTTTCCTTTCTCTGGAGAAGGTGATGTTATAGTTAGAATATAAAATCTGAGACTTCATGACACAAAACTAAAAATTGCAGCTACTTTTTGGACTACTAAAAATAAAAGCATCTTAAGTATTCCTTTTAAGTTAATGACCATTGTAGCAGAACAGTTTTGCAAGTACTGTGGTCACGCCTCATGCATTGGCTTGTGTGTCTGGGTCTTGCTCCTCCTTGCAGATCTGGTGTGGGAATACAATCAACTATGGCTTTTCAAACGAAAGCACTTATAATATGTGCTAATTTGGTATGAAGGCTATTCATTACTAGAGAATGTTGTAGAGTTAAACCAGAAAGGACTGGAATCTTTCACATGGAACAGCTGGTCTTTGCTGAAATGAGTTTTTGGTTACACTTCCACTATGTTCTGGAACAATGAAGAAAACCTCCATTCCCTGTTCCCCAATAAACTGCTTTTCTAAAAATGGCATCTAACAATGTCAGATCTACACTTAGTCTAGTCCAACTCAGTGGAAAGACAAAGGAAGTCATTGGAAGCTGGAAAAAGGCAGGAAGCCTCAGCAGGAGACTAAGAAGGGATCATCCTTCAGTCACTCAAAAGGAAATCCCAAATTCTTCCATCTGTGATGAAGGCTTTCTTCATAGGTCATGGATGCAAGACGCCAGCAGGGCACTGCGGAGAAACCTGAGGATTTTCACTTGGTGCTTTTTTGGTTGGTTTTTCAAACAGAAATATTACATATAATGTACATGTGATGTAGCATTTTAAAATATTTCTCAGCCCTGGTAAAGGCTGTGTCTCTTACTACCTTTGGTAACATTGAAGTTGAAGTTGTGGGGAGTAGAGGTGGGCCAGGTCCAAGTCCTTCCGAAAATCTCACCGCTAGAACCCCAGGAAACATTTGAAATAGGAACAGACCTCACAGGTATGTTCATTTGTAACAAGACTAGCAAAGTTATTTCATAAAAAGTAACTTGAAGTAATATACAAAGAATGTAAAATCCCTAATACTTTACTTAGGACTAGAAAAGCAAAATTATGCTGTTCTAGTTTTGCTAACTCTTGTCTAAAACTATCACACAATCTAATTAACATTTTATCCAAGTTTTAAGCAAAACAACACCCAAGAACACAGCATGCAGGAGCCTGAATATGCCTCACTGACATTGGTGGCAAAACTCCCACAGACTTCAAAAGAGTAGGACTAGGCATGGGTAGTTCTGATTTCCTGCTTTCCTCTCTATTTTCATTCCCAAAACAAGGGATTTTTGTTTAGATGTAGTAGTTTTTACGCAGATGGTTTTTACTTTGGATGAGAGGTTTAACAGTTCTAACATTAATATTGTCTCCCATAGAAGGAGCAACCCAATGCTGAAAATAGGCCAAAACTATGACAATCAAGCAGCGGAAGTTGGAACAAGCATAAACTTATTGTATGTTAAGTGGAGAAAAATTCATAAATTAATTGGGACCTGAATTCTCAAAATTGCTTGCAAAATAACAGAAGAAAGGAGAAGCAAGGGACCTGAACTCTTTATTAAAAAGACCAATTCCCTACTGTGAGAGAGCCCTGTGCAGTCATCTGACAAAACCTAGGACCAGTAGGACTTGTCTGAGAAAAGCAGCAGCAGCAGCAGTCACAGAAGGTTTTTACAAAGCTGCAGAATCATAAAAGGCAAAGAATAATGAAAGAAACAAACACATTCATAGTTTATCCACAAAATTGGTTCACTTGAATGAAATCCACAAATTGGTTTCACTTTCAAAGGTTTGTGCAAAAATAATGGGGACAAAGAAATAGCTATATCCATAGCCCACGCTGAACTCTTGTCTATTTTGAAGTGCTACCCTTTCATTAAGAGGCAGAAACAGTATAACCAGAGGAAAAATTGAACACTGACATGAAGTCAAATATAGCTTTGATAAAATTCTGTCTATTAAAGTAGTTAATAATCTACCAGAGTATTAGCTTGATATATACTACCATCATCCAGAGATGTCACAGTATTAAAGGTGCTGATAATAATATGCACTTCTGGACTTGGCACTCTGTCTCTTATCACTGGTACATAAAGCACTGTGTACTTTGGATTTCTGCAGCTCATACAACACAGCAATGAAAGAGCAACAATCCACTTCGATAATTTTGTTTTGTTTTGCTCTTCTCCAGAATGCAGTAGTTTAAAACATTTATTTGAAAAACACCTATTTTTGATGTGACAAAAAAAGCCAGCTTCCTACCTCCCACTTCCAGCTACTATTTCTTCTCTGAATCATTCTCTTCAACAGTTCTTCCTCTTTCACATGCAAGAAGACTAGGTGGGGAGAGTGACAGCTGAAGTTCATGATGAGGAAGCAGTGTGGTAAATAAGGGTGGAGCAAAGCAAAATGCATAGACCAGGCTTGGGGTTGTTGTTTTGTTGGTTTTTGGGGTTTTTTAAACTGCTGGATAAAATACTAATCCAAAAGGAATGCAAAAAATATGCAATCTAAATTACAAGAATGAAGTCCTGTAAAGACAGGAAAATCCTTCTCAAAGAACAATTCCAAGAATTATTATACTACCTTGGAAATAAGAAATCTTATTTCAAAGGTCTTGTAGAAAGATCAAAGATCTTGTGGAAAATTCAGAAAAGAGAAATAAGGCTTAGTGAGTTAAGAGTTAAGACTAATATGTTCACTTCTGTAGAAGATAAATTTAAGGCCATGATACTTCTGTGTCAGGTCTTGAATTTTAACTGTGAATTTACTTAAATTTCTGTTTATATGAACATGAAGGTAAATAGAATAATAAGTACTTAAAAACTAAGGGAAATAGTAAAATGTCTAAGTCTGCAACAGACTTATCCTTGAATATCCAAAATGATGAAATAAGAAAATATTTGGGCAACTTTTCACAGAAATAATTTATAGAAACATTAAATTAATAGTAACTGCATGAAATCATACTGTGAATTAATCACATTAATTCAGCCATAAAATTTCAGTGAATCACCTAGTCAGGAATTACCATTACTTCCATCAGGTATTTAGAATTTCTAACCTCTAAACTGTTCATTTTTTATAGTCTCAAGCATTACCCTAGCTTCTTGTAGGATTTCCTAAGAATCCTGTCCAGGAAAACTAAGGAAGTCTAACAAAGAATCTTGACAGCAATTATCCAGGAGCAGTAGGAAAAAAAATTGCTTTATGGATCTTCAGAAATTCAACAGATTTCTTCCCCACAAAATTCAGAAACAGATGTGTGAACCTCAAACAAGTAAGGAACTGGTAAGTAAATCCAGAAACACTGAAGGCTACTGGGAAGCTGACCCTTTTTTGGTTTCAGAAGGGAGGGATGCACAAATATAGATATATATATACACAGAAAACCTAACACCTAAGATGCTTCAACCAATTTTTCTTAACTCTTTCTTCTGTAAGAGGTAAATGATGCATGAAAATGTATTCAAGACATGAAAGCTATATGAAAAAAGACAGAAAATCATGTGTATATGTATTTCTATATATGTATATGTACATATACAGTGTGTAAAACGTGTAATTTTTGTGGGTCATGTATCATGTAGCTCACTTGAATTTTTAATTATTCTTGCATTACCCCTTCTAGATTTCTAGGTTGAGCAGGATCTTGATTTGTCCTTTTGTTTTCTAAGAAAACATTCACAGCATGACACTCCTGATTATTTGGAAAGCATTAAAATTTGATGTGACATGATCAGCGTTTTTACTAAATTATTTAGAATGATGAAAAAATACCATTTGACCTTGACACAAAGTGCACTAAAGCCAAGGAGAAGACTAGCTTCTCATTATACTAGGCCTCCCTTGAAAAATGACATATTATGAACATGCAATTCCATTGCCTCTGAAATTACATATAATGAACAAAAAAAATAGAGATGGGGTTACTTCCCCATAAGAATAATACATATTGAGAAGTAATTTAGTGGCATATTCATTGTATGTCAAAAAGTGGGGGGGGGGGGGGNGCGAGGTGTGGGAGAGCAGGGAAAGGGAAAGAGAAATTACGAAAATAGTTTCTGCCTCTTCAACATTTTTTTGAGCAGACTAAGGAGAAGAAAAAAAAAAAACAGAGGGCAGGATGGTGGGAAGGTGAGACAAGAAGAAATCAGGTGTACAGCTCAGCTGCTAGATGCATAAAAAGATACAGGAATAAGGATGGGGAAAGCTTTACATTCCTCAGCAGGCTTGGATTGTTGGTAGGACCTGAGGTGTGGTCTCCACTTGAAAGGCCTTGCTGGCACAACCATATCATTTAGAAGTGTGAAAAAAAATCCTACCCACATCACTACACCCTACTGTAAACGTAGGTCAAGTAGCAAAACAGCCCATTCAGAGATTGGGCTTACAGTGTACCAGTTAAAAGGCTTTGCCAATAAAAGCTGTCTTTCTGCTGTGGCTGTGTGGGAAGGAGATACTACCTTTCTACAGGTCTTTTCATGTCTAGGCAAGCTCTTGAAAACTGGAAGCACCACTAACTACTTCCTGATGGTAAATTGGGAATATTGGGCTATCTTTGATATTAAAAAGCCCAAATTTTACTGCCATTATCATGGGAGTTCTCAAGAGTCAGCAGTTAAAATTCTTTTCTTAACAGGACTTTTGCCTACACTGCAAACAGATGCATCCCATAGCCACTTATTGTCCCATCCTCACAGGATTAATTATGTTTTGGTTTCCTCTTCTTAGTTTGGTCCTAAGATTCCCTCCCTCCCCAGACATCCCTCAGAAATCAGCCTGCTGCTTTTAAAGAAGCCTATGGAGGCCAGATTTTCGGGGGGGGTGACCCATCTAACTTTCTCTGTCTGCCTTTGAGGTCATTCCAACTCCAGCGCCTCCAAGCCCAGCTGAAGTCAGGAAATGACAGCATATGGTAAATAGTTTAACTCACGCTCATTTAGCTTTCAGTTCTAGCATGATTTTTCAGTGTTTTCCATCTAGTTAGATGTTGGAGTCTAGGGCATGCGGAAAACCCCTCAAACTGCCCGGGGGGGGGTCCAAGACCTTGGCTAGGACCCCAGGAAAGCATCGTCTTTGACCTTAGTCCATGGGAAAAACTTCCAACACTCATAGATTAATTGAAAACAACAAAGATTTAAAATAAATAGTAGTTTAGTTTGTCACAGGGTGAAAATTTGTAGTTTTGGGTTTTTAGTGGGGAAGTAGATCACATTAAGATAGAGAATTTTGGGTAGTGTCTCATGTTCTTCTTCTACTCCATCTTCTGCTGTGACAGTGGCACAGAGACATTGTTAGAATGGATTTGATGTAGAAATTGTGTGTCTAGAATATGTAATAATTATTGGTACAAAACTGTAAATACAGTACGCTTTAAGAGTTTATCGGATTAGAAATCTTTAAAGTGACCTTGGACCCTCTGTCTGTGTTCCTGTAGCTGAATTTTCTTCAGTGCACTGTGACTGCTGTAAGACCTTGAGACAACAAATAGAATAAACACCTTTGAAGACTGAGCCACAGGTTCCATCTCATCTTCTAAACCCTGATACAGGACTTTGAAAACAAAACACCCCTAATTAGGGGGTTGATGGGGTGAAAATTCTGTCATAAGATGTCTATTAACTCAAGGGTGTCTGGTTCAAGAGAATAAATGCAGAGACAGTGGACAGATACCAGTGTTTCAAAGCTTGTTGCTAAAGAAAGCTGGGTGTGTTGTACAACTTAAATAATATCCTGTATCAATTCAGTTTTGTGACAGATGAAACCTGAGCTCTGAAAAAACTATCTGTTAGCATTTAAAGCTCAATATATTTAAACCAAAACAAACATGATAACCAGTATTAGGTTTCTAAGAACATTCAGAACACTGAGATTGCCAGCAGTCATATATTTACAGACTTGCAATATATGCCAAATAATAGGCAATGAATGCAATAATAGACAATAAAGCCTGTTAAAAAGCCACTTGCAATAGCAGCTGTTGCATCTATTAAGAAAATGTCTTTCAAAATATTACCTTTTAATACTTCTTTTTTGTCTTGCTCCCTCTCTTATGGAGGCAGGGTGGATGCTATTAAAGAAACAGACATTAGTTAGAGTGGATTAATTCTCCAAAGAAATACAGCATAAATATCTTCCTCC
Organism: Donacobius atricapilla; assembly: GCA_013397315.1. NCBI lineage: Eukaryota > Metazoa > Chordata > Aves > Passeriformes > Mimidae > Donacobius > Donacobius atricapilla. Next base: position 561,601 of record WBMY01012464.1, read on the forward strand.
TTAATTTACCTGATATTGACCACATACACAGTGTAATTCCAGTTCTGGAAAGTACGGTTCAGCTGAAAAACAGAAAGACACTGATTACATGAATGGTGAGATGTTAATGGGGCTCTTTGTTGCTTAAAGCAGTGTTAGATTTTCACCTTTCTGCCCCTTGAGATATCCCCTTCAGTTTTGCAAAGCAAAGAGAACACTCACTTTTCAGTGAGGTGGTTATTGTATAACTGGTAGTGAGAGATGTGGCTTTTTTGTTAACAGAAGGAAATCTGTATAAGGTCATAACAGAGTGAATAGGTGAGTGCACAGGATCCTCCTTTTCCTTTTCTCCTTCTCTTCCACATCATAAATTCTCAGATACACACTGAATAGATCTACTGAAAAAGCTACTGGCTAGATTTTCACCTGAAAGTCTTCAAACTTATGATGACCTTCTTTTCAGACCTTTTTATTCTGACTGTTCAACAGCTCCTCAGTTTTCCCCCAAGAGACACCTTTGCACACTCTGCTAGGACCAAGTGACACCTTTCCAGTTTCTTCAGCTCAGGCACCTATGTACTTTGCCTGGGTACTCCTGCTAAGGGAACAATCTTGGAAGTTGTGGATGACTACAGTTCTGTTATGTAGATTACTATGTATATTCTGGTTTATGGATTCCTTAGCATCTGATAGCTGAACTCTCAAGGTTTATTAAATGAAAAATAAAGAATAGCTGCCATAGTTCATGATATTGTATTTTAACGTAAGTAGTTAGTAAAAAGATTTTTAAAATTGTGTGAGTGGGACTATGTGAACTGTCAAAAAGGACAGAGAATATCTTTATTCAGCCAAGAAGAACTTTCAGAGGCAAGAACTTCAAGAATCCCTCACCCAAAGAGGAGCTTATGCCTACTAAAATGGGCTGAAAAACCAGGTACTACTAGAAACCTCAGCAACAGACCTATGGCAGAAACCTTTTGAAGTAGCAACCATTAGGATAAATTGGAAAAGTTTATTGCCTCACACAAATCAACACTGCCTGCTGTTTCTATGATTTCTGTCACAATATAGCTTCATAACCATATTAGCACTTGCAGAAAGTTTTTGTCCTTCATAGTGATGTTGGAACTCGTACCTCTTTTGGCAGACAATTCTGATTTCTCCATACTTACCAAAATCTCACCTACTATCTATATTTCTTAAGAAGCTAGCTAGTACAGTGCAGACATTTCAAATTTTATCCATAGTGCTGAAGAGCCCCATCTAGACCTGATGTTATTACTGCACAAATCAATAAAAGAAAGATATTTGGAGGACACATGTGAAGAGATTTCTGGTAGTCTCTTTTTTTTTCTTTTTTCCAACTGGTAATAGTGATGGGCCAGATTCATACATGTAATCACACAGGAAAGAAAACTTACCCATTCTGCAACGACATCATGTACTTTTGACACTGAGTTGGGGTTGGAACTAGAGACAACTATAGATATCCTGTAGAATAGCCCACCTGTCCATTAAAAACAGCATTATAATGTTAGAAACTGAGCAAATTTATCTTTTTAATAATGAGACTTTAACTTAATGATTAATATATAAATTGTGCTGAACCCCAGATACAAGGCCACCTCACACTCTTCGTGGCATTTAAAGTCTGAAATTATTAAGCCCTGCAGGCTTGGGCCCATTCTAACCAGTTGTTTTGAAAAGAATTCCCTACCCTTCCATATTTTCAGAAGCACCTGAAATGTGACATAGAAACTCACAGACAACATACATGAAAATAGTATTTTGCATACACCTCTAATGTGATGTGTAAAATCAAGATCATGACAGTGTCAGGAATTTAAACAATTCTTATAATTAATGAAGTCTGTAAACAGATAAATTCTACTCCTAGGCATATTGTTATGATACTGTTATATGTCCTAGAATTGAACCACTGCAGATTAGAGTTTAAATATTGTGAGAGCAGATAAAGCTCATCAATTAAAAGTAGCAAGGTAACTGAGGACAGAATTAGGTGTGAGAAGGGATATAGAGCTATTGTTTCCAAAGTACAGTCTTGCTCTCAGGCCTGGCAATGGCCAGACAGTAGAAGAACCGTATTAGCCTTACAAAATTGGCAGCTGAACAAACCATCTTTCAGTCACAAAATGTGTAACACTTGGCTTAGTGCAATTTTATATTCAGAAAAGTGTTTTGAAATGGCACTGGGTAAATATAAATTCTCTTTAAGCTCATGAGTGGGTAGGCAGCATTACAAGATTTCACATCTAATAAATAACATCAATTCATTTCATAGTTATGCTCTGTGTTAAAAGTCTGTACTTTCCACAAGTCTATTTTTTTTATTAAGCTACTAAACATAAGCTCTAGTTGGGTAAAATTTCCCAGGATGTGGGGGAGGTTTAAAAACTTCTGGATCAATTCACTTGCATATATGTGCATTTGTGGCATTGCTTGGGTTTGGGCTGTTACCAAGGCTGTGGGTCTTGATCACAGATACATGCATTTATATTATCTTATGTAAATCTTACAGAGACACTACATAGGACAGAGCAGGACATGACAATAATTATACAGAAATCCCTTTCTGTCTCTGATTGGAAAAGAACTGCTCTATCCTTTGGAATCTACATAAAAGACCTTTTATTCTAAGTGGAGCAAATGTCATAATTTTACAACTTCATAGATGATTATTGTACAAGAGCTTGAAATGAAGGCATCTGGAAAAAAATTTGAAGTCAGTATTTTCCAATTTAAGTGTGCATGCATTGGTTACAATTCATGAAATGGTTGGAGTATTGTTCCTTCTTTACAATATGGAATTAATTATATGAATATTGAGATTGGTACAAAAACTGCTTTATGATAAAACACTAAAGAAGATGGTTTCTAGATACTTTCTTTGGAAAGCGATGATTAAATTTTTGATATGAGCAGAATAACTTTGTTTTAATTTACTGCCTTTTTTAATTCTCCTGAGGAGGCACACAGATTTGGTTCATAGGTTAATCTGCAAATGTACTTTAGTTTATTATTACTGTGATAGTTTCAAATAACAATTTAAAAAAAGATTTAAAAATTAAGTCTTTGGAAGTAGAAATTTGGACTTTGGGCAAATTGAAAACACTTGCAAGACCTGAATGTCCTTTATATGTATATGTCTCTGGATAAACACATATTCAGCTTTATTCTAATCTATAATGTGCCTTTTATATGTGCCATACAGATACACACATACAGAAAATGTGCATTATATATATTCTCACAAACTCATACATAATTATATATCTAATTAAAGTCTTAGATAATTATGTATAGCGACAAAATCACCTTAATATAGGAATATGCCAAGTATTTTAAAAATCAAACTAAGCAATAGCTTCAAGACCTCCACCAGATGGTGACCCAAAGCATGCTGTAATGAGGCAAAGAAAAGAACAAGAACTAATTCGCATTTTAAAATACTCTCAGGAGACTGCAGTGGCAGACAGTAAAATCTAAAACTTATTTATCCCTCTTCAAATTAAACAGTTGAAATCCCACCTCAAAATGCTGAATTAAAAACAAAGAGTATAAAACTGGTGAAAAGTAGCCAAAGAAAATTTGAAAAAAAAAAAAGAGGAAAAAATAGCCTGGAAAACAATGTTCCCTACATCCACCACCAACTACAAAAATATAATGATCACTCAAATCTGAGTACTTTTTAAAATTCTGTAAGGAAAATTATCCAAACATTTAGTAAAAAAAAAAAGAAATATTTTATTTTTGTAAGTGAAATCCTCAAAAATATGTCCATAAAAAACATTCATACACTCCCAAACAATAAATTTGCATTAAATTATATAAAATACATGGAAACCAGTATATTATCCTCACAGTCTCATGAGAGCTGTATTAGAGAAGTACACAAATATTAGAAATCACACATTAATGACATTTACTATCACAAAGGTGTTACAAATTCCCTTCTACTGTAATTATATTATTGTTCCAAAACATCTTGATATGCTAAGTGGTCCTATATCTAAAGGACAAAAGACAGCTACTTCTACATTCAGTCTACAAACTGAATATCTAATAGATGATCTGGGGTTTTTTTCTACATCTAACTTAACAGCTTGACATACTGTAGTGGAACTCATGTCGACACAGGCAGCCCAGCTCCGTGAAGGAGTCACACAAACAAGGCAAAAGGACTGCAGCAGAGCTAACAAGTTGTTTCAGTGGTGGGTAAGAGGTGATGTTTTGGCTTGTCCCAGATGATAAATTGGCCAAGGAATAAACATGGGCTGAAACTGATGACTCATGGTACGTCACAGAAGAAAGTGATGTTTGGATCTGCAAGAGAGAGTGATGGATGGCTGCTGCAGCTGTTGTCAGAGTGCCTGTCAAGATGGTCTCTTCACGCTGAATAAAAACTCTGGTATATGAAGATGGCAGAGGTACTACATCATTCATTATTGCAATTCTTGATGACTTCAGAACAGAAGAGAGATTTTCAAAATGTCCATAGTCAGCATTTTCAAAATCCAAGGCACTAGCAGTAATGATGGACATTGTTTCTCTGTTCCTGCTAAAGGATCCGTGCACCTCCCCTTCTGAATTCCTTTCAAAAAGCCTCAGTATGTTTGTTGATGTTACAACTGCAATGTCCCTTATGTCTTTATTATTGTCAATGATTTCTTGTTCTACTGCCCAGAGAGAGTATCTTGGACTGTCCACTTGATTTTCAGTGGAGTTTTGTCCTAAAAGAGTTAGATAATTTTTTGGTGTTTCTGTTGTTGGCAAGTTTAACTCTTCTACATCCCACTGAGGGAGCAGGCTTGGAGAAATTTTATCAAGATGGTTCTGAAAACTTTGTGGGAGTGGAGGTGTGGAATAGCTGTTAGGAGGTACTCTGTCTCTGAATTTGGAGTCTGAATGAAGAAGTTGCCTTAATTCCAAAGACACTGGAAGAAAGTCAGAACTCATTGAACTGATGCTTTTAAAAAAAATACCTGCATCTTTTTGAACTTTACTTCGTGGTTTATCAATGGTATTTATTATAGCACCATTCTCCAGAAGACTTTTAGACTGTGGTGTTCTGTGTGTTCTTGTACTGCTTATCAAACTCTCAACTATCCAAGTAACCTGAGTCCCAGGTGTACTGATCAAGAAAGGAGCTCTGCTATCCCTGGAACAAGGAGGCTGGGTTCCTGAATGTGCTGGAAAGACAGAAACAGGCTGATGCCTATTGTTTAGGAAGGTCACGTCAGTTTGATCACTTACTAAGTCAGTTTGAATTTGCATGTGCAAACTACCCGTGGAGTTTTCAAGTACCTGATCAAAAGGATTTACCTGTGCCCATACAGGAGATTGAATGTAAGGGGCTTCCAGGGAAGGGAAGGGAAAATCAAAATAAAATTCACTGTTAGAAGTCACAGTTAGGTGTGCAAAGTTCATTGTTGACTGCAATTGTGATACTGACCTGCCATTACTTTCTAAAATTCTCTTTGAAATGCCGGGAATAAATGAACTAAAGATTTGTGTTTCCAAAGTTGATACATGACTAGAAAAATTAATTTCTTCAGCTTTGTGACCTAGAAATCTAATTGCAGATGTTTGTTCAGAGATACTGTGAGACTTATCATATAAACCAATGGACAGCAATCTCTCTGTTGGGGAAGAAAGCAGTTTATTAAATGAGAACCAGAAATTTTCTGATGGCTCCCCAGAAAACACTCGAGATGCTTCTTTCAAGCGATGGGAAACAGTCCAGAAGCTTGGTCTTAAAGAGGGGGAAATAGCTACATATTTTGGTGGAAAATCCAAATAATCTGAGTCCCAGGAGTCAGAAACTGGATTAATGTTCTCTGGCTCTAAAATGGAAAAAGCTGACTCTTCATTTTCATTACTACCATGAAATGCATCTAATTTGTTCTCCAGTGCTCTATTTCTAAGGGTCTCACTTGGATTTTGAAAGTATAATGAATGCTGTAAATAATGAGACCAGTAATTACTACTAGATATAAAAATGCTGTCACTTTTCAAATATGTGTCAGTCAACAGTTGTTGATAAACAGGCAGGGTTGTTACAACATGTTTAAATGCTGAGCTTGTCCAGCCTGGTTCTACCAGAAATGCTGAAAGTGTTAATAGTTCTCTACTGTGTCCTTGGACAGAATTTGTCAGTTGGCTGTCATGCACAAATTTTGTGTATGTTTTTTTCATGTTCTGAAAAAAGCTTGTTGGTTCTGCATGTAGAATCTCCACAGCCATTAAACTTGTAATGCCTCCTGAGTGATGTTCCTTAATGTGCATAGATTTTCTAAACTGAAATACACTGTTTGCTGCTAGTGTAGAAAATGTTTTCCTGTCAGCATTGCCTTCTATCATTTCCAGGTAAAAATTTTCAGGTGCCAAGTCTAGCAAATCTAACCTACTTTTTTGGAATGGTGGTTTCTCATCTGTAGATAATATAGACAAGCTAGAAAGAAAATGATGTCTATCTTCTTGAATGTCAGAGGTGATATGGTGATGAAATGCAGGTTCATTCCACCAGTTCACAGGCTCCAAGACATTGCTTGTATGCATGAAATTGTTTATGTCGTTGCTGGAGGATGAGATCCACAGAGTTTCTATTTCGTGTTCACAAGCAGCGCTGCTGCTGCTACCAGGAGAGTGGAATGCTGGCCCAGAGTAAGAAGGATGGAGCCTACTTGCCAAAGTCCTTGCTAGCTCTGCATTAGGATTGCTGCTGTGAAGAAGAGGAACTGCATCTGCTGCACCAGAAGTACCATGGGAAGGACTTCTAGAATAATTCAAAATGTTTTCATTTGGCAAATGATTCATTACAGTATTATCTAGGCTGATGTTTTCTGTAAAAGCAGACAAGGTTTTGTTGCTGGTCTCCTCAGAAGAAGCTGGTGTGGACAAAGTTGGAAGAAAAAAGCTGTATGGGTGTTTTCTCTCTGGGTTATCATCTGTTGAATTTTTACTGAAATGCAAAGGCCTTTGCTTCGCTGGCCAAATAATTGGGGTTGAGATAATTCCTATTGTTTTGATCCCTTTTATCTTAGATTCTCGCTGCCACTGTGGTTGTGAATGGGAAAGTTCAGGTGAATTTCTCTTCATTCTGAAGATTACTGTAGCAGGAAGTCTGAATTCCTGCAGGTCTGTGTGTAGCAAGCCACATAGTTAATGGATTAAAGAAAATACATGTAACTTAACTCTCTGTTATTGGATGTCTGTTCTTGGTCTAAAAATCAACTTACCAAGAGTGGAAAATTATGCCCGTTAGCTGAGTGAAAGTTTAATTTGCTTCTACCATAAGTGAACTTGGCTTATTTTCATAGTGTTTCTACTTTTTCTTGGGACTTTCAAAGCTAGAGTAAAGACTTAATTCTCCAATTTTTATAAATATTAATATTAATAAGATTTAGTTCATTCTGTTGTTAAAAAAAATCAGGGTTAACTGCTTATGGTGAACATTTGTGAGTAGCTCCACAAAAAAGGAAGCAAACACTACTTGGAAGAAATCTTCAATATTTTCTTCTTTTTTCTACAGCTTGTTAAAACCAAACAGTCTGGATTCAGATAAATTCTTTCACATTGTGTACCGTACTGCCTGATTGCCAGTGTACAATAAATGATCTGCCAAGAGAAAAAATACTCCAAGAGTTTAAAATCCTACAGTAACAACTGATGGACTGGGGGAAAAAAACACCCAACCAAATAAAACCAACCTAAAAACCAAACCACAAACTCCACCCAGATTCCAATTTATTTCTGTGGAGTACACTGAAAAAATACATCTTTAAAAAAATATACATTTAAGCCTGTGATGAAAATTGGCAAAATCTATCTCCATGTTTAACAACCAACTTTAACAAACTAATAAATATTTTAGCAGCGCTTCACAAAATGATGCTCAGTCTTTAGGAGACAGTGATATCACAGAATTTGAGAAAGCCTCAAAAGAAATCCTGGCTTTATTCCTGTGCTAATAATAGGTTCATTTACTACCTTATTTTTTCCCTTAATCTTTCTAAATGAAAAGTAAACGATATCTGATACTGTCAACATTTTCCCTAGTAAAGTCTGATCCAGCTCTTCTTTAAGTCAGCGGAAAGATTTCTGTTGACTCAGTGCAAGTGGCTTTGCTCCACAGGAACGGCTCCACTTGGCTCCTGCGCCTGAGGAATGGCGAGGAACTAGTGAGGAACAGACAATCCAAGCATGCTACCACCCTGGCTGCACAAGCGGGAGCTACACAGTGTCTGACGATCTGCAGCCTTGAAACACTTCAACACCACGGTTCTTTTTGGACCCTTCCCAAAAATCCTTCTCCCTTCCCTTCTTCTTGGCATTGTTAAATGCAATGGGTGACACAAAGTTAGTCCCTTTCACAGAAGAGCTAGGTAAACATGAAACAAATAAACACTGAGTTTGGTTCTGTTCCCATTTGCACCATTCTAACATGGTCCAGAGATTTAGTCCTGATTTATTTCGTGTAAATGAGATCAGAACTGAGACATGACCCTTGACATTATGATGGTAGGAAAAACACACCTTAAAATACAACAAATTTGCTTTAGACACAGTACAAGGAAAAATGTAACACAGGATTTCTTACCATTGTTTGGCTTATCGTTTCTATTAGTAGCGGGCATGTTAGTGGTGACAGTGGGTGGTGTAGGAGTAGTAGCATTTACAGTAGCTGGTAATAAAGATGAGAAAGAGGTGAACTTGAATGAAATATGAATGTTAATAAGGTAAGACAAAATGGGAACAATGCATGACAATGTAAAATGAAACCATCTACACACAATGCCGTAAATGTTAAAAAAACACATTATTTTTTCTGTACAAAGTGATGAATAGATATAAACTGAGGCCCCAGTCTTCACTTGCACTAACTTCAGTGGGAATTTTGCCAGTATAAATTTTGCAGGATCAGTCCTGCACTCCCTTCATAAACTCAAAATCCTGTCATGAGAGCCTTACTTGTGTGAAGACCAGAAAATGGAGAAGTTCTAAGATGTGTACACTTAGAATGCTGCTTGTGAAAAGAATCTTTGTCCCTCCTCAAAGACTGAATATGACAAACAAATGAGAAACTAAAACACTCATGTAAGGATTCAATTAACTCCACTGAACTCAAAACAACGAAGAGAATTGTAGTAAGATTTGGAACAGGCAAAGTATCTATTTTGAAAGCTTTATGTAGAAATTCAGCTGTACTGTTCCCACTGACACCAACAGGAGTCACTCCACAAAACCCTGGAGAACCAGCTGAACACTTTTCAAAATTAGAAGGAGGAGCCAAAACTGCAAATGTACCCCATGACTGACAGTGAGGTATATGTCCTCGAAGAATACAAAGATCATGCCACTAAATTTTCAAATAACAGTTTGGAAAATAATTTAGTTTTGTTCAGTAACTCCCAGGGAATGCAAATCCAGTCACTGATAGATTTTTTTCCTGAACACCCTTATTTAAAATCTGAAGGTTGGTATGGTGGAGTCTCCCAGTGTTACACGGCTTTGGAAGATTTTGACCAAGAAACAACCTAGGAAAGTTAAGCAGTTATATTTTGGGCAAGAAATCACATTTTTTATGCTTTGCTAGGTTGATTTATGCAACCTTTTGAGTCCAAAAGTCACAAACTTGTCACAGTTTAGGGAGCAGGTTCATGTTCAGGTTTCAGTGAGACAAGAAAATTAGGAAAAGAGAAGGAAAAGTTGGACATTGGAGGAAACAGATTCTAATTGGGAAAGTGAGCCTATAAAATGACACCTTGATATATTAAAAAAGTTCTTCCACGAAATTTCAGAGCTATATTGCCCAAGGAATAATTTACAAGGCTTCTTATAGATTGTGTCTTCCAGCCAATGCTGCTAAAGGAGGCATCTAATGAACAAAAATATTTACTAAGCCTAATGGAGAAATCAGTTCTATCATCAGACATAGCTGACATAACCTGGCATCCATAAACTTTTTTACTGTTGTTATTGCACAACACCTAATAAACAAAGGAATCCAAACTGGCCTCTCAGTTAAGACAAAGTCTATGGTATTGACAGAAATAGACAAACAGACGTATTTTTATGATTTTCATTATTATGACAATAATTATGATGGTGCTGAGTGGGATAAACCTGACCTGGCATCTTATTCCAAAGCGACAAAGTGAACACAAGGAACGTTTTTTCAAATACTTTTTAGAGAAAGAAAGAGTATTATCTTCATGAAAATACTCAGAGTCTTTACTGAAGTCTTTATCGATGGTCTAAGAAGGCAAGAAGGCAAATTTGAAAGGCAGCATCTTTTTCCAGAAGCAATATCTATTATTAGACAAGTTAATAAAGCTGGGACATAGGATGAGGCTTTTAGAAAAGCAGGCTTGTTTAGCTGAAAGTGTGTCCATTTCTGCAGCCATATTAGCTATGAAAGCTATATTTAGTTCTGAAAGATATTCTCTCCCTTTCATACCATGCCATTTTAATGGAGGAAAACACTCAGAGATCTTCCAAAAGAATGGACAAAGATATTTATACAGTGGTACCCTTTACATATAAAAAGACTAATATTGAATAATTGTGGATGCCTCGTTTACCCAAACTATTTGAGTAGGAATATCTAGATAGTACTGTGCTTTGTGAATATGGAGTCTGAAAATTACTGTTTAAAATCTGATTATGGGGATTAATGGCATTTCACGTTCCTTGTGGAGAACAGTACAATATGCTCCAAGAACCTGAACCAAATTGACCTCAGGAAAATCTGGGAAAAGTACCCTGAAAACTGACATATATCTCTTACTGGCTTTCCAAGCAGAGTGCATTTCCCCTTTTATTTTCAAACTAAATCTGATTTACTTATAAATATTGGTTTTGAAAGAGTTCTGAGACTTCTTGTTCTCCTCCTATATTTCATTCTCTCCTGTCTCTTTCTTCCACCATTCAGCTGGAAAGGGGTTACAGAGCTAGATAATTTTGGTGCAGTTGCTGCTGCAGTTGAAGTTTAACGTAGCATGCCAACACATTGTAAGGCCCCTGTTCATGAAGGCATTGTAGAAATGGGGTGATGTTGCTCATGTCAAGCCCTTTTTACAGAACCTCACCATCTGAACAGAACAGTACAAATTAACCATCCTTGCATGCCCACTGATTCATGTGACATTGAAATCTGTAGGATTCACACATTCCTTGCATTCAACTGAGGTGATCTTTAAAAACAGCTAATGAATTTTTCTATGTGGTGATTTTTACATTACTAATCTATCACTAAGTGCCATAGTATGTGTTTCTTTCTCTAAAAGCTGCTGAGTTTTGCAGTTTGATGGCAATTATTTTACCTTCTAATCTTAAAGTATCTAGCCTCAAAATAGCTTACTGAATAAAAGCTAGTTCCTTTATTTACATCTGCTCTTTTTTTTTTTTTTTTACAGATTTACCTACTATTTATATTGGTTAATATTTTACTGTGAAAATGTGCAAGAGGAAAAGAGGTGGAGAAAGAAATGAAACCAGACAGTTAATTCAGTTTTGATATAATGGAGGCTGTTTGGAAAATGTATTATCAAGGGAGTGATCACATTTTTTCCACATATTGTATGTACAGGACACCCACATACTTGATGAGACTAAACAATTCCTTTCCTTGCTATTTTTTATTGCCACTCACCCTTTTATAAACGATAATAAAAAAGAAATTGAATAAACCCCTGAGGTAAATAAAGATTTCCCAAAGATGAAACTGTGAAAAGTATCTGGGTTTCTTACCTTGGCAAAGGCTTCCTAGGTTTGCACAACTGGTTGGTTCAACTGAAGAAGAGGGAATTAGATATGAGCCTTTAAAAGGAAAAAATCAAATAATTTAGAAAAGGTTAGTTACTGTGCCTAAAACACATTATATCATGCACATTCCTCTTCCTAATTTCTCCCAGTGGCAAAACTGACACTGCCATTTTCCTATAAGTCTTACAAGTTTTCAGTTTCTGTTGCGGCTCAGGGATCCTTGAAAACCCTGCCGACTTGAAAGTTAGAGTCATTTATGTATCCTCCCGTGGTTTTCTTAGCTCTCACTAAATAACATCACATTAAAGGAATGCAGCCTGTGTGTATTCCGTGAAATGGGTTTAAGCATAGGGGTCAGTATGGGCCCATATGGGATTTATGTGATTTTCATAACAACTCGTGCCTTGGAGGAGCAACTACGCTCTGCTGCTGCAGCACAGGCAACCCAGAACACACTTCTGAGTAATCTGCCTGTGACAGACACCAACCAGATAAAAGGTGATTAAACTTGTTCCTCTGCCCAGGGCGAGGGTGTGATTAATATTCTGGTATGCATGATTTATAAACAGATAATGTTATAAGTCTGTATCTCTACAGAATTATTCATAACAACAGGCATTGCACTTTGATGATCTGGAGGCAAAAACCAAGGCACACAAGAATGGCTACAGAAAAAGGATTAGTGCAACTGCAATAATTACACTTCACATATCCCAGAGGTTCAGCTGCAGATATGGCTGCCTTTGCACACTATATTGACTATAATGGGACCATAGAGCTCTGGCAAAATGTGAACCCCCTTGGAGTTTTGCCCTTTTGGCTTTTGCTTTACCACTTCAGAATCAATTGACTCAATGAGGTTCTCTCATGAAACACACTATCCTTCCATAAAATTAAACAGCCGCCACCCATCAGCTTGTAAAGATAACTAAGAAAATGTTTCCTGTGATGCAAGAACAAATGAAGCATGGAGCTTTGACACAGAAATTGAATAATGCCACAGATACCACTACATGTATTGCCAATAAATATAAGGTGCAATTAAAACAAGCGATCCTCAACAAATATTAAATTTCAGCATTTTTTTAATGGATTAAGAGATAGGGGCAAATTCACTTTCTTGGTACACTTCTTATGAACTCCAGGAAGGATGTTCTAAGTGAGTGTACTATCCTTTACATGAGGTGGGCTTTTTCTCAGCAAAATAAACTTGCTAACATAAAACAGTCAATATCAAAATCTACTCTAAGTTTCACCCCTGTTGTGTAACACGGAAAGATGGCCTGAGAGTTGGTTGGAAATACCGTAGGTGTTCATATTTTTTTCACTGAGTATTTAAAACAAAATTGTGATTTTATTTGGTAAAACAAAACAAACAAACAAACAAAACTCCCCCCCAAAAAATTAAAAAAAAATCAAATCCAAGTTTACAAAACATTTAAGTCAGAAGACTATCGCATTGAGTTTGCATGCAAGTGTTTGGCAGCCAAGGGAGTTGCAGGGGCAGTCCTGTGAGAAGCCTCTCACTGAAGTTTTCCCTATGTCCAATGGAGCCAATGCCAGCCGGCTCCAAGATGGATGCGTTGGTCAAGGCTGAGCCTGTAAACAGCAACGGTAGTGTCTTTGGCATAATGGATTTTAAAGGGGGGAAAAGTTACTGCGCAGTAGCACTTGCAGCCAAGGGAGGGGTGAGAATGTGTGAGAGCAAAATTCCACAGACACCAGGGCCAATGAGGAAGGAGGGGCAGGAGGTGTTCCAGCTGCCTGAGCTCAGATTCCCCTGCAGCCCATGGTGGAGACCATGGTGAGGCAGCTGTGCCCCTGCAGCCCATGGAGATCCATGGCGGAGCAGAGATCCACATGAAGCCTGTGGAGGACCACATGCTAGAGCAGGTGGATGTCTGAAGGTGGCTGTGACCCCATGGAAAGCTGGCACTAGAGGAGACTCCTGCCAGGACCTGCATACCCATGAAGACAGGAGCCCATTCTGGAGCAGGTTTGCTGACAGGACTTGTGACCCCATGAACCTGTATTACAGACACATGGTGTGATACATCTCACTTCAAATGTCCAAAACTCAGACATCCATATCTGGTTGTCATGCTAGGCTTTATAGTCAGTGGAGAGGAACAGGCACTCCTACGGCAAAAGAACTTTGACTTCACTGAGATATCTTTTCCAGCATGAGATGCACTGACCTGTGGAATAGCCTTTTTGATTCCACCATTCATAAACAGCACTGAGGGCAAATTATCTTAGCCTGAAACATTGTCCAGCTGCCTAAAGCAGACACATCCCACACTGAGTTTAATCTGAGAGTGAAATTAAGAATTCCTTTGGCCTTTGGGAACGAAGACCCATGAAATGCACATGAGAAAAAAAACCCAAAAAACCAATTGCAGGCATAGACAGATACATAGCCATGTTACCCTTAAAATCAGTAGATCATATCCTACTACAGCTGTAGACAGTGCAGGCTTCAGAATCAGAAACAGAAGCTGATTAAATGCTCCTCGGTTTGCCTGCACTGAACTCTGAACTGGTGGTCAACAGCCATACTTCCATCATTACCTAGGTTACTTGTTTTAAAATAAGTCCAGATACGTAGGCTGTGTATGCATACCTTTAAATGCAATCTGCACAAAGGTATGGCAATAAAAACGTAATTCTGTCAAGTATCACACAAACGCCCCACCACAACTGCACAGCTGTGAAAACATTAAGGAATAAACTAATAAAAGGTAAAACTGTCAAAAGATTATCTGAAACAATTTGCCAGTGTTTTATGCTCCATAAATCCACTTGTAAAAGCTTTGTCTGAAAAACTATGAAAATAATTCCCCTTGAAAATGTAAACACTGTTCAGGCAAAGATATGTTGAGATCACTGCTAAATGCTTGATTTACTTTTTTTTAAGTTACAGGCCACTTCCTGATGAAGCATTATTGGAGCTGTGTGAAAAACTCTTTTCTGCATAAATCCTTTCACTGCTGTTAAATGAAGCCTAATGAGAGTCAGCTCCCCAATGTCAGTGGTTTATTCATGGTTGATAGCCTGACTCATCAACTCTCCTGTTGAAGGCTGGTTTTACAAAGAAGGCTTTTACTTGAGAGGAGGAAGGGAAGACAAGTCTAAGAATTTCATCTCTGGGATTAGTAACCATCTTTGAAATGGCACTGCACCCAGAATTTTCTTTTAGGAATACTCTGGCTCAGGAAAGCCTGTATCACAGAGAGTGATTTCATATCAAGGGAAGAAAAAGCCTGGCTAGTGAGTCAGTTTCCTCATAGGATTATTTAGAAGCAACAACAATGTTTATATGTAGATACGTCTTGAATGACTTGTATAGATACCAGGCCCAAAAGTAGGAACACTAATATACTTTTTCTAAAACAATGTTCTGCTGCAGAAAAGCTATTGATCACTCACAACCCAAGGAATAAAGCTGTGGAATGAAAATAATTCTATTGTTTCTATGACCACAGCTGTGATATTATATTCGTGTCTTAGGATTGTACAGTCTTTAACAGAAAGAAGAGCAAGACTTCTACTCCAGTCAAAATTAAATGAGATCACAGCTTTTACAGAGGTAGGTTGTTTGGTAAAAGTGTTACGGTATACATCATGGTGTAACAATGTAAGGAGAGTATGATTTTCTGGGAAGTTATTCTCTATCAGTTATTCTCTATCTCAACAGATAGATCAGTTGGTACCGATGAAATAGAAACAACTTTTTTTCTGTCCAGAACACCTTCATCAGTTGTGGTCAGATTAGCCTTTTCTTTGTTCTGGTAAAAAGGTGAAGGCACTTAGTTGCTTGTGGTTTTATACAGGTGCTGCTTAATTTTTTTTTGCAAAAGTTTAAAAAAGGTTGAGATCTTTCTCAGTAGTTCTAGCTATGAATGAATATCCCACACTTTTATGTGAGTACAATAAAGCAAGCAAAGCAGCTTTTTTTACCATCTTAATCTCTCATGAACTACTAGATACAGAAACTACCATGCCTTAGTGATGCCAGCTTCTCTTCTAAATTAAGGATTCTCAGAATGCTGACAGATTCTCTGTCACATATACAAAAAATATTCCAGGACATTTAAGTGAATCAAGTGTCTGAGCCACAAAATGAGAATAGGTTGGAAAATGTATTGAAATTTATCTTCTGGAGTAATCTACAGGGAAAGAAACCTTCAGTAAGTACCACCTAAAAAGGACTGATAATATGTCATCGTGAAGAAAAAAATCTCATGATATTGATCTCAAACTCTTTCTTCCTGTCCACATCTTCTAATTTAATATTTTCTCCTAGTTTCCTGTCTCCTATGCACTGCTTTTGTCACTGCTTTTGTCACTGCTTTTGTCACTGCTTTTGCTGGATCTCTATATACAGCACAAGGCTAGCATGGGCTCCTCTGGCTAATCGAAGGGCCAAAAGGCAGGTACAAAAACATTTAGTAATTAATTAGCTAACATACATTTTTTTTCTCCAGAGTCCACAGTAATCTTATCTGAGGCTAGCAGGTACTTGCCATCATCCCCCTTTTGTACGAGCCCATAAGGAATATTTAGGAAATCTTTGATCTGCAGATCATTTCTAGCAGCAACTCAATACACTTAGGGGACTTGTTCTTTTCCTTTAAGGAATCAACTCCATACCCTTGTAAAACCTCTGTGCATGGTAAGTGTCAAGCTAAACTCTAATATAGATAAGACCTTGCTGTTTTTCTTTCACAGGAATGCTGTCAATTTTTTCAATCTTGGTATGTGATATGTTCAGCACAATACAGGAGTGTGGGGGGAAAATAAGCAAAAAAGTTTGGCAAGGCAAACTCACCACAACTCAAATTGTTTTCGGCTTTCAATGCTGAAGTTGGAATACTCCAGAATTCATTTTCCCAGTCTACAATGTTTCCTTTCACATCACAGCTGAGGTTGGCCAGTGTTTGTGCATTCATGGTGAAATTCCAGAGGCGGAAGTTGTAAATGTCCCCATTTAGAGAGCTCACTTCATTGCTGTTAGAGCCTAGCACCAGCCTCCCATTTCCAGGGATAACTTTGTCAGAGATCTCCGGACAGTTCACTACATGATAGGTGCTTTTGGCATATATACCTACAGTGTCAGAGAAGCTATCCCATACAACACACAGCTGTTGAAAGGTTCCTGTGAAAAACTCTGCATTTCGGGGCAATGCATTGTTAAGGATGCACTGTGTGCCTGAGATGGAGAGAAAATGGCCTTTTGTGGTCTTCCCAAAGCTGAAGAGCTCTCTCAAAAATGCATCAGTGTAGGAGAAAACCTTCCAGTCATCGTTATCATCGCTGTTGCCCTTGGTTGCCTCAAAGCACAGTGTAAACTGTCTAAGCTCCGGCACTGAGACGGTCTCTGCCACAGACACGGCATCGATGTCAGGAACCTGGGGAATGATGACTTTCTGATTCCTCAGAGACACAGCAACTAGAACCAAGAGCAGATAAATAAATTAACAAAAAAATATTCATCATATAGGAATAAAGGCAGACTGGCAGAAGGGGTTAAGGTAGCATTCATTAAATCAAGCATTCATCAAGTTGTTTTTATCACTGTAATATATCAACAGCACACACCAAGGGGAATTTGACTTGGGATTGCACTCAGCTGAAAATATGCAGATATCCTTTCAATGGCACAGAGAATGCAGGCTGACATCCAGTTATCCACCCCATAAGTTGCATTAGGGGCAATATTAGGACATGTTACCTACTGACCTCCAACTCTGCTTCAGCTCACTTAATAAAAATTACTTCTCATTCATCTAGTAAGGATGCACTAAGTAATGAAATAAACCAGTTATTTGAAAAACACAGTATGACTTGCTTTTAAGATATATTATTTGAATTACTTGTCTGCATGACTGCAATACACCAGTGAAGTTTGGGCCTTCCTTAAATTTCGCAATAGAGCCTCCATTACATTCCTTGGCAAACTGAAGCCTTTTGTTGCTGAATTCAGCTAATGGGTATTTTTGCACAGCATTAGGCATCTTCCCATTTTGTCCCCAGCAGCTTTCTGGTCAAATACTGCAACTGTGTGCTCATAAATATTTCTATCCAAGCTGTTCCCTATTTGCTAACAGCTGGATCAGCAGTTCTGGACTTTGCACAAAGTATCTAGAAATTTCTAGTCCTACAGCAATTTATGTATTGTTGTAAGGGTATTTATGCAGAGTTGCTCTAATTGTTGTTAAGTATTCTCATTTGCATGGGCAAAATGACACCCACCAAATGAGAAAGTGTCACAAGACATATACTTTTTTGCCATGACTACAAGAATGACAATTCTGTTCACTGTATTTCAGACAGTGTTATTTTTCAAAATAAAATATTAATATGCTTGGTTTTATTGGCACATTTATGGCAGCACAATTCTTCCAGCAAATTTCTCCACAGAAAAGTTGCCATCTACCAGACATGCAAAGGTGTCTAGTACAGATTGCAACAGTGCTTAGTTTTACTTCTGGCTCCTCAGCTCTGCCTCAGACCTGTATCTCCTGAAAATGTCTGCTACCTCTTACACATTTTCACAGTGTATAAGCTGAAAGTGAAACTGTTCCTGGCAGAACCTGAAGAATAACTGCCACAGTAGTTAATTCCCAGTCTCCTCTGGGAATTTTCAGTGATGTCACAACACTTACACTAATTACTACACCTATTCTCTTCTCAGAATGAAATAAAACTCTTTCAAATATGAGAGTGTGAGACATGAGGGCAGGATGACTGTCACGCCATACCCAGAAAAAGACGAAGATATATGGTGTATAAGGATCCTGTGTTGTCTGTGGTACTGCATGCTCCCTTTGCCAGCTGCTTGCAAAGATTCTGAGCTCCAAACTACCATATTTGGATATACACTAGGACATAATTTGACCAATATATTACATAGTAAAATAACATAAAGTATTGCACATTATCTGCCAACCCAGAAACTGCATAATGGGAGGGAAGAGAGAAAAATACTGGGCTTTTATAGTTACTGGATTTACTTCATAGATTTATTTTTCTTCCCAAGGGAAAAAGCATGCTGTAACAATTTTATAGATAGAAAATGCGTTCAACTCTCCATTGAAAACAGGGGTATTTTTTAGCAGGTTAATTATACTGTAACCTCCTTTACGTAACCTGGAAAGTGTTCCAGAAGAAGCGTAAGGATCCAAGACTTGAAGAAGAAGAAAGAGTATTCGTATGAGCACCATCCAGACCAGGTGGTCAGAAAAGTTATGGACCACCTGGTCACATTTAAACAGTACAGTAAGAGAAATACATGGGAAGGACTTTGCTCCTGTACTGAAGAAGTCTGCTCAGTTTTTCTGTATTCATCATACGGATTTAACCACTGTCAGCTTCCCCATATACTGAAAAGACAAAACTGACAAGTATTTTGTCCACATGGAGAAAACTGAATCATGCCATCAATATTAAGTGCAGATCTCTTTCCTGGTTACTGTTGCACAGTCAGTCATCACACTGATGAATTTAAATGTTAGTATCAAAGAACCTGGTTATTCTCTGAGGAAGAATATACATATACTCTTGGAATACTGATCCAAGTGTTTCAGAATACTTTCAGAATGATGTTAATTTCTTTTATCTTAGGAAGATCCTGAGATTAGCTCAGTTGGTTAGAGGATGGTGCTAATAACGCCAGGGTTGTGGTTTGGATCCCCATATGGGCCATTCACTCCAGAGTTGGACTTTATGATTCTTCTGAGTCCCTTCCAACTCAGACTGTTCTGTGATAACTGGATTACAATGGGCATGGGGGGAGGGTTGATGCATTTTCTTATGAAGGCTGTTCAAACATCTGCCTTACTTGCATCTCACTGTCTCACATCTCATACAGCCCTTCACACATAAGCAAGCCAGGAATCTTTAGGCTCCGTTTTACAATCCCTTGCAGGGAACACTGGTCTTCTGCCAGCTGATGGGCTTTTCAGTATAGTTTGGTGCTTAAGGGGTGCCTTTGGCTCTTTCTAGCTCTCCTGCTTTCATCTGCCCTGTCACTGATGCTGGAAGAAATGTGCCAAACCTAAATAAGGTCCACAAGTGTCCACATACCAAGTATGTTTGGGATTGTTTTGTTACTACCTCAGTGAATTGTGCTTTTAATCTGAGCAACTCCAGTCTGCTTAACTGTACGCTAAATTGCCTCAAGCATTTCTGTACTAACACAGGTCTCTTGGCTCTCCTTCCTCCCTTTTTGGTGACTGACTTCCACTTACTGGTGAAGTTATTACTTACACAGTTAAGTGTTACTAGGAAATTATTTGCCATGACAGCTCTTCAGATGGTGTAAATTGGCATAATTCCCCTAAGACTGGTAAAGCTGGATTAGTTTACTGCAGCTGAGGATATGGCCCACCCATCTGCTATTGGCAAGTAGGAAACAAACATTTGTGTGGGTGGCCAGTTTGATATGGACAACACGACTCTGCAAAACTCCGTTTGAAACGTACATAAAACTGAGCAGACACACAAAAGCTGTTCTATTCCCAAACTAACTCCCCCCCAAAACTCACTCTCTTTCGTCTGTCTTTCCCCACATGTATTTCGACTTGCATACATCCTGCATATTAGGATGAATGTATCACTAATGGTTTTTTAAACTACATTTCCAGATAGCAAACTGTGTGTCTTTGAATGGCCTTTTACTTTCCATTTTCACGTTACTTTGTGAAATTCAAAGTGGAACACATGAGTTAATTTTATTATTATATAAAAATTATAATTTCTGAGAAATGGAAAAAAAAATAACAGCATTCTCCTAGTTCTGGGATAAATTAATGTTTTTGCTCTTCTATCAGATTTTTAGTAGTTAAAGGTGGTGTCAGCTTGAAGTACAACCTTTGAAACTTCCCGTGAAGTGAGGGGGTATGTAATTTTTCACATGACCTGAAGTGAAGGGGTGTGCCATCTTTTGGATGGCTTTGGGAAGTTTTTGCAAGCATAGCAGAGCATAGTACTGACATCTGCCACGTGGATGAGTTGTCATTTCAGTGTGTGTGCACACTGATGTCCTATTTTCCACAAGCATTTATAACTTGAAAGGAAAGCAGTACATTATGATCCCTTTTTCAAGACCCTTTTCTGTATCCATTTCCAGGTTAAATTTTACTATGATCTTTGTCTGTAACTAGGTTCTGAAAGTAACACAACTGCACAATTGTGAGCAATAAGTAGAATATAGTCATAATTTGTCCTAGAAGAATGCAGACAGCTCTTCCAGTATCCACAGTCAAAATCAAGATGTCAGGTGAAAGTTGCACATTTGGAGTAATGAAACCAAATGAAGCCAGCCTCAACCTAGGTGCTTAACAGCAAGCTTTAACACAGAGCTTCTGAACTAATACATATGAAACATTAAAATATAAATCCCTGGTGAAGGTCTTCAATACTTTTACTCACACTGGACAATAGCCTTCTTTTTCAAAATAAAAGGCTTTCTTCCAAGACTATTTAATTTTGATGGTACCATCCATTAGCATAAGGTTCTATTTGTCATGGAGGTAATACTCTTGCTTCCATAACAATAGGTATAACAACTGTAGGTATATATACACAGGGGGTTCTCTGCCTAAGTTTGTGGATCTTTCCTCTCCTTATTAAACATAGCTGAGGTCAACATTGAATCCTTTAATTCCAATTGTAACTCATCTCTTATGGTGATACTTACATTAAAATATTAAAGAAGAACAAAGAAATAAATTATTTTAACTGCATATGATTTTTTATGATCCACTTGATTTTACAACTTCTTACAATACAGCAAGTTTTATTAATTTCAAATAGAGAAGCCTTTCAGAAAATTTGCTTTGACTTTCATAAGAAAACAAGGGATCCTAAAATTATTACTATATTATTTTGTCAGCATGAAAGGACCTCAGTAGAGAGAAGTATTTTTTGCTCCTCTGTGATGTTACCTTTTCTCCTTTCTGGCCTGCATTCAGATTTTGATGACATAATCATTTCTACTTTTTGTCTTATGATTCCTGGGATTTACTATCTTTATTATTTTAAAATATATGAGATGTGTAATAAATATTTTAAAATAATCATGAGGAAGATGTGCTTGTGACTGAAGAGAGAACTGCCTAACTTCCCTGCTCTGTGTTTTTACAGCCAGCCAACCAGCAGAACATAACTGTGCTACAATAATATAAAGGCTAAATGCAAACTTAGTGTTCAGTTTAAAGTGTGCAACCACTACAAAAACAAAGTCTACCAAGAACATGCAACTGGAAACTATAACCCTGAAATGGAATGAACAGTGAGCCACACATGGGGTCTGTCAGTGACTGTCCTAATGCCCTTTGTTCCCTCACTGCCCTTTACTGTCTAATTTACTGTCTAATTAATCCCAAATAATGCTCTAAACAAAAAGCCAAACACCAATCAGAGATTATTTGTATGCTTATCTTCTAGGGAAAAAAGCATGAGTGTCTTTTAAAAACCTTTAAACCATTGTTACATATTAAGGGAAGGGAAAGAAAGGTCAAGGAACTGGAATGACAGGTAGCCATTTTGCAATGTCAATTCATCCCTGGGAGTTTGTTCCAGAGGCTGGATGAACTCTGAGAAGTTCTGCTTTCTGCCCAAGCTTTTCCCCACTGCTGGGAGTTTCAGAGGTCCAGGCTGATCTTTTTGGCTCAACTAAGCTCTCTCTCATGCTCTCCTTTAGGTTTCTATGTCCCTCTGCAGGTGTGCCAACCTGAAGGACGCATACCTTGCTTCCAAATCCTCCAGCATAAATTGGCAGGGAGAGAACTGTTAGGCCTAAAATCTTTGCATGTGAAAAGTTTTTCTAACACACTTCTTGTCATGTCCTGGAATAAAATAATTTTGATTCAAAGAAAAATAAATTAGCTAATAAAACATACAAGATAGGCCTCTAAAGTGCAGTCTCATTCATTCTCTTCTCATGGAGGACTTGATTCCTTAGGGAAGTGTCATCTAATCCTTACAGGACATTTCCTTATGAGATCTATAATGGGATGAAATGCTTTGGACTTACTTACTTCGTACATAGGTGGCATTAAAACCTTTCTTCTGGATACTGAAGTCACTTTTAAATGACACAATCATTTCATTTCCAGTAGAATTATAGGATAATCCCTTGGCAGTAATGCCACAAAGGTTCATTGGGCTTTCTCCATTGTCTAATGTCAGTGAATCATAAATGCAGCCTGGAGCTTCTTCAATGTCGAAATCAATAAATGTTAGCTGTATGATAAATCCATGAGGTGCTCGGATGATCCACTTGCATGCTTGGCTGTTGGGATAGTCACTGGGGAAGCAGGGAGAAGTGAAAACTCCAGAGGGGTCAGTTAGCACGGTCCTACAGTCATAGCATCCATGAGCTGATGATAAAAACAGAGAAAAGCAGGAGGTCAGGCAGAGATGTAACTTAAGAGTAAAGTAACCATCAACACAGTAATTAAATGTATTTCTTTTCAGACAAATAGAGATGGGAGGAAGAAAGGCAGAAAAAGGCCTTGTTTCCAGTGCGGAAAATGTTGGAGAAATAGTATAGCAAAAACATATTTTATGTAAGAAATCCTAGAGCAAAGAAATATAAATTATATTGCTAAACAATAATTTGTACACATGATATATATATATTTTTACTATCTATATTGGCCTGATAAAGGCAAAGTGAAAGCCATGTTTTTCAATTCAGAAAGGCAAATTCTAAAACTGCAACTTCTAAAAAGATGACTGGTATCATTCACATTTTTTTGGCTGCTGGCCTGATGCTGACTATAGGTTATTCCAGCAGCTCTATGACATGCTATTGTTTCCAGAGAAGTGTCCCTGGAAAGGAGCAGAACAAGAGTTGGGCTGAAGAGCAGCAGAAGCAGCAATCCCCGAAGGTTAGTCATCTGCATTTCCAGCTGATGCATTCCACATCACCCAGAAGGGTATCAGTGAGCTACTGGCTTTTGAATCAACAGTAAATGACTGTGTTCTTCCCATGCTGACTCAGCTCCATTGACATATTTGTGGCAGTCAGGCTTTAAGAAATTCTTACCCTATTTGTCATACTCCTTCTCTCACCTGCTGTGTTTACCCATGAGAATTTCAAGCCCAGTTGCAGTCCTCATGGCTGCTTTCCTTGTTTGGTTAACATGTGCTCATTTATCATTTATTTACTTAATGTATTATATGATATAATTACTGTGAACTGCCTGCTGCTAAAATCGGTAAGTTTGCCAAAGCAGCACTGAACAAAATAGGTGGGAACTGAATATCACCAAGAGATAACCAAAGACACTAACTGGCCCATGTATGCTGAATTACTTTGCAAACATTTCATCAACCCACAATCCTGTGCCAAGTCCTACAAGGATGAAAAAAATATGCACTATTAGTTGCCCAAACTAAAAACTTAAAAGTTGTTGAGTATAAATTACATACAGAACAGTTATAAAATAGGAATAAATGCAACAAATTTCTCCAAAGAGCCCTTGATGTTTCTTTCTAGACAGGCTCCTGATATTTTTCAGTCACATTTAAATGGTGTCTGGCCTAAGCAAATGGACCCTGACTCTGTGAAGTTGCATGCCAAAAATTCAGTTTACATCTGCAGTTAGAAATGAGAAGTATATTTTACGTGTTTTTTATAATTTTTATTTGGAAAGCATGAATTCAGACGGCCCCAATGAGGTAAAGAGAATGTTTGGGCTCTCAGAGCCAAATGCAGGCTGGTTACACTAGGAAAGCTCAGTTGGACGCTTATTTGCTCAAATGAGGAAAAAAGATTGTCTGAAAGATTTGCAGGTAGATTTGGGAATAAGTGGTGCTCCTGGAATTCAAAAACTTGGTCTGTGTAGTACAAACAAAAGCCTGCCCATTTTTCATTTCCCTGCAAATCTTTACAGTCAGAAGACTATGCTCACCTGCACTGCAACCCTGGTGTTCCATTTATTAACCAGAGAGGGAATATTTACTTATTAATGTGGTGACTATATATCCTGCAGTTGTACAAACAGACGACGGCTTCATCCAGTGGATTTTGCACAGATAGGTACCAGTTTTCAGAGAACTACCTTAGACAGAGGGAGAGGAACAGGAAAAGCATGCCCTGTGCCACAAGCCACTGCAGGCAGTCTCCTAGTCCAGGGCAAGAGAGCCTCTACAGGGCAGAGCACCTGTAAGACGGCTCCAGCTGGAGCTGTCTCCAGCTGGAATGACTCTGTGGTCCAGGATCCTGATTGCTAGGATGAGGGCTTACAGGGGCTGAGGACTTGGCAGCACACTTTACTCACTCTCCTCTTTCCTGCCAGAGAAACAAATGACACAGAGCTCTCTGGGCAGTCGAGAACTTCCTTCAGGTGCACTCAGATGGACCTGAAGCCAGGGACTAAGGTGTTAAGTGATGTAAATACATACAGGAACATGGGTCTTAATGTACACTGATTCATCCTGGGACACCTAAAGTAATATTAAGGGCATTACAAGACATTGCCAAACCAGAGAAAATACACTGCTTGCCAGTAAAAGTGTATGTCCATAATTGGTAGAATATTACACTCAACCTGAGGCTGGAAAAGTCAAATTCGTCCATCAGTGACCACTCTGATGTTGTGTTTAATTCTATTGATCATTAGCAACCTAAAACAGGATTTAGCTTTTTTATTTATCTCTCTCCCTTGAGTATTTATCATTGTTTCTAGGCTGTGTAAAAAGAAAAAGCCAGTACATATAACAAGAATACTTTTATCCCTAATGCCAGTGTAAATATTTGAACATATACAATTTTTTAAATAACTTAATCTTTGCAGAAATGTATTCTCATTTTATTACATCCATATTGCTTTGCTGGTTTTACAGAACTAATACAAAAAATAGCCCCTACATTTAGGGAGGAAAATAAGTGCTCAAAACTTTGCATACACAGAATAAACAGATTTGGTAAGTAAATAGTTGGTTTTTTTTCCTTAAGTGGGTTGGCTACATTTTGGCATAGTAGCTATTCTGTCCATGACTGCAATTTGAAGGAGAAATATCCTGTTTTCATGCAAATGTCCACAGTAGTAAGTAAAAAGAAAAGAAAACAAACAACAAAACTATATATAAACAGAATGGTTTTAAATGGAATGTTTTGCGCAGCTTCTCATGAAACAGTTATTTTTCTATAAACATCACCTATTTTACCCATTAAAGAGAAAAATTGCTGTGGCAACGTTAGGATGTCAGCCAAAGCTGACAGATATTTTGCAATCCCATTGGCCCAGAGCAGTTCTGAACTGTGGAGAATAAATACTTGTTGCAATACACACCACAAACATT
This sequence comes from Donacobius atricapilla, assembly GCA_013397315.1. Lineage (NCBI taxonomy): Eukaryota > Metazoa > Chordata > Aves > Passeriformes > Mimidae > Donacobius > Donacobius atricapilla. Next base: position 587,686 of record WBMY01012464.1, read on the forward strand.
TCTAGAAGCAATCCAAGATATTTTATTGATTTTAATGGGAACAAATTTAGCTATGATATTCCTGGTTAGGAGCCCCACATATCCAGAATCTGCCTGTCAAGTAATTTTTACTACTATAGACCAATGGAAATTCACTGTCTAAATATAATTTATACAATAAAGGCCTTTCTCTTTCTCCCACTCTACTCTTTCCCAAACCAAAATGAACACCCTTTTCAGATAGTGAAATCAAGGGCTTAATTTCAACATTTCCTAAATTGAAAGCTTCAGTGGGCAATTCGTTTCCATCATGAGAATACACTGGAGTCTGGTTTTCATTTCATAATCATTTTTTTTTCTGCATCATACTTATACTTCCTATAGTAAAGAATATTTAAGTATTTAGTGTGATACTTCAACACTAAACTGAAAAGGGAAATTAATATATTCCTCTGGAGCTAATTAGAGCTTTCACCAAATTAGAGCTTTCACCAAAGTTATCTAAGTGATTCAAAAATGTTAATTGACTTCAGAAGCAGAATAGACTGTAGGGGAAATAGCTTTTTCCAATCATGGCGTGGACATAATGGGCAAAAATGGAACAACTTTACACAGATTTTGGGTTCCTCATCAATGAAATTAAACTACTGATTTTCCTTAACTACTTCGTATCTGTACAGGCTTTTAAATGTGCAAAGCATACTACCAATGACTTTAAACTGTAGTTGGGAGAGCATTTTGACAATCTGGACCCACCATAGAAAATCCAAAAATGAATATTTAGTGCCCAATGGAAAATTTTGGTCAAAGCAATTTGACCACTTTTAATAAGAACTTATCAGTAAAAGCAGGGATAGAATCCCATTCTCACCGTTGCCAGTTTTCCTAACCATGAAACCATTCACTCTCTTCTAGGAGTTTCCTGACTGTTTTACATATACACCTTTTAACTTGTGTGAAGCAGAAAAAACCCTGTCCTAGTCTTTCCTACCCTATGCTGAATCATCTGAAGACTGCCCTACAACTAAGGGGCTAAGGAAAACGTATCACACTCATTAATGGTTGCACCATACAAACAGTCATGTGTACATGCAAACCTCATAACCTATGAAACAAAATTAATTGTTCAGCTTGTTCTGTCCACTGATTTTGCCTCTCTAGAGTCCTAGCACTGAATTTCACCATATGAACTCAACAAGACAACTGTAAGTACTGAAATATACAATTTCAAAAGTGACTTTCATGAGTCATTTGTGGGAAGCTAAAGCCACAGCCAGACACAGAGCTACAATGCCTAACTGCAGATTTGGGAAGGAAACATTCTTTATATAATCTTATCCCATACATTTGTACTTCTTTTTTTAATTTCTTTTTTCTTCAATGACTAACACATTCCAGCATTTGCGTCCAAAACCTGTGCTAAAATTAATATTTTCCTCTAATTTCTCACACTACTTCTCTCCATTGTCATCATTTACCCCTAAAAGCTGTCTTTTGTCCTATTATACTCAGCACTTCTTTTTCAGGCATGAGTTTTAACTTCTACCTCTCCACCTGCTTTCATTTCTGCACTTATTCAACCCTGGACAACAAATTCTGTTTGGCCAAGAATTTTTATAAGAGCACAAAAACAATTCAGTTTGGAACAGTGTTTATTGTCAGCCTTTAAGACTCAAATTTTGTGAAGGTTAGGATCAAATGAAAACAAGGCCACTGTGGGGAAAGAGCCCATACTTGCAGTTCGTGCATTATATAGGTTTTTTTCACACTAAGTTACGCTTTGCACTGGAACTTTTTACAATTTTTGTATGAAAATACCCTGAAATAAATCTGTGTAGCTCTGGAATTGAATTTTCAGGAAAAAATGCTGAATATTTTATGTTAACTCTAGTCATATTCAAGTGAACAACAAAATCTCCCCTGCCTGACAAAATTAGGCCAATTCTAAACCACAGCAAATCTTACCTAGAGTGCCTAGCACTTTCGACATAAAACGCAGTACAGAATAAATAATACTTCGCTTTCATGTTGACATCTGAAAATTTTTAAGCACTTTACATATATTTTAAAGGCAGTACTAACAAGGATGGTCATTTGAACCAAGAAAGGAGAGGCAGGCGACATAGCAGAGGCACTTGCAAGAGTGTGGTGATGTCCAAAGTAAAAGAGAAACTTTACAATCATTTAGTGTCACAGCATGAAAAAAACACCTAGTTTGATGGCCATTAGGTGGAAAAAAGTTTTGCTGTGTAAGAAGCAATTAATTGTTCAGGGTTTTTTTTTCTATTTTAAGGATATCACAACATAAATATGGCCAGGCATTAGGTTAGATGTATTTATGACTGCAAATAGATGGGTGAATGAGGTCAGCAATGGGCACACCTGCAGACAAGCACAAGGAAGGGCCAAACCACCAAGATGTGGGTGGGCTGGAATGGCTACAGAACAAACAAACCTGTGTTATTCCAGCAAGACACAAACACCAAACCAAAACCAGCTATCCTAAGGCATAGGCTTGGACAGTAGCTTATCTTCACTTTAGAAACCATTTTGAATGTAAAGGCAATCTGTAGATCTAGAAAAATGTCCGTAAGCAAAGTGTTGGCATATTAATTGATATGAAATAAGAAATGTCCCGTCATTCACTCTGAACATAAAGTAATACTCTGCTCTGCTTACTCACATTTAAGCTAGTAATGAGATAAAACCTCTTCAATTTGTTTACGCAAAACAGGAAACCTAGCACTCTTCTGGAGCCTCTGCAGACCAAAACTCTGCTCTCTGTGCAACCCGCACTTTGATTGAGTGCAGTCTGGGAAAGTTCAAATGAGGAGATGTGGCAGGTTTATTTTTGCTTCTTTATTTACTTTCCAAATTGTAGAAGCTGTATGATCTCTCAAAAATACCTTTATTCTGCTCCACTATGCTGATAAAAATTTACTGTGCACCACACCTAATTTAATGTTTGCAGGTACTGTATTTATCAAATTAAACAGACAATCCTAATTCTATTTAAACATTCAGATTTAAAAATAAAATAAAGGATTATCTCTGCAATCAAAAGAAAGGAAGTGAGACTCGTTCTGATCTGTACAGAAGTTTGCCCCTTCACAAACAATGTTACCAGGGTGAGGTCTACTACTTGGCAGTATGGCTGTGATTGTGTATAAATGCAGATACCCCCAGAATTGTAGTCATCATATGGAACAATACCTACTTTAGCATTTCTACAATGTGCTCTAAGTTCCCAAGAGTCTGGAGCAAATCCTATAACCTCATAGATATGCTTTGAATTTAAGCATGGACTTAAAATTCAGCAACTGTTTAAAGTCCTTTCCTGCACAATGGTGTCTTTGAGTCCTGCGTTTGAAGTTTTGCAGCCCCCTCAAGGCTGAACGGGAGAGCATGACTCCGTAACTGCTGCTGTCTGACAACCACATGGGAGGCACCACACAGACCCAAGCAGTGAAGAAGGCTGGGCCATACTCTCTAGTTCTGACCATTTTCTTTTCCTTTCAATGAAAGGAGTAATAACTGGACCAACATTGGCAAACACACATTCAAACATAGAGAATACATATGGAAAAGTGGTTACCATATAATTAAGTAATGCTGATTACAGCTGGGGGGAGATTGATTTTTTACACCAAACTGCAATGAAATAGTTCCTTCTGGAGTTTGAATTTCCTTACCTAATTAATTTATGCCTAAAGACCAGAAAAGGCAAGGTTTAATTCTAAGTCAGCCATGAACTTTCTAAAAATGTCATTTTATTGCTTGGCCTCCCCACTTAAAAATATAAGCATTATTCCTCTGGGTAGGGTTCAAACCCATCCCACCACCCTTTGTTAGTGGGATGTTACACTAACTTTCAGCTCTGCAAGTGCACCAGTAGCAGGCTTTGATGATGGACAGTCTGGGTGTGTAGAAATACATTTCAATTCACCCTTGGAGGTTTTTTTTAAATTTCTCCAAACCCTGAGCAGTCAAACTGCAGGTCATGAAAATCCCAGGTAGTGTCGTGTGGGTCATCAAAAAATGGAACTCAGTAAAATTTAAACAAATTTCTAAAACATTCCTATTTTAAAATTATTAATAGCTAATTATTATTATTAATAATAAAATTATATTTTATAAAATAAAATTTTAAAAGCTTTACCTGAGTGAAACTACATTTTTCTTCTGCAACACATAATCAGATGTATTTTGCAGAGCACAAGTACAATAAAGTTGTTGTCAGCAAGAACCTTTTGTATCTGTGTTATTCTTCATTTTCAAATGTGACTCTTCTTGTTGATTGGTAAGGAATCACTATTTTAAGCACTACTAAAAACTCAGTCCAGACTGTCATTCTGCATCATTCCCATTGCCTCATCTTCACAGTACTCCTTGTACCCAGCAAGAATTTAAAGCCTCCATATTCCTGACTGGAAATAGCACATAACCCTGGCAGAGTCTTTTATAATTCAATGAAAGACAAGATTGTGCTCTCACAAAATAATTCAACAATTAGGTTTTGGCCACTGAAGCCAGGAGACAAAGAGCGTACTATGCCCTGGCCAGTCCTATCAGCGTGCCTTGCATCATCGTTTGCTGATGCATTATGTCCTGCAATATATGCTTTAAATGGATGAACTGGCTGGCATACCTAGGAATAATACGTTAGGGACAAAATCTCCTTACAGGCTAGTACAGAGACTTGTATGAAAGTGTAATTATTTTCTATGAAATCACTTATTATTCCTGCTTCCTGTTGCTCTAGCCCTTATTGCTTATCAGTTTATTAACATACTAAATTTGTCATCACGTGGAATTAGAACTGATTATTTTCTCTCTTTTGTAAGACAAGAACAAAGCACTTAATTAATGAAATCATATGTGGAAAATTGAAAACTGATAAAATCATATGTGGAAAATTGAAAACTGATAAAAGACAATATTTTCTCTTACGTAGCGATGCCAGCCTGTGGAACTCTGACCTGAAAACTATCAAAGCAGGGAACACAAAACTCAGAAAGTGCACAGACATTTTCCCAAGTATCTGATAGGATCTCTGAATCCCTCCAGACAGAAAATAATTGATGAGACATAATTGTAAGAAATTGTAAACCTCATGGCTTATGTTTAAAATTAATCTTAACCAATTGTCCAGGAACAGTATTAACAGCTCCATCTTGGTCATGGACACAGTCCCAGTCTCCTGCCCACATGGCTGCAGCTCAAGGCCAGCCCAGACAGGTCTTCTCCAAAGCCTTCCTGGGTAGGGCTGAGCAGCCAGCACAGGACAGTGGCCATTCCCAGCACGCAACCAGGATACAGCTACCCTAGTTTTTTGCAAGTGTGTGCACTTGAAACACAGCGTGAGCTGGCCTCTGAGGCAGAGAGCAGCCCTGGACATATCCCATTTACTGGAGTAGAAGTGGCCATTGCACATGTGGGGAAAGCAGACAAAGCCATGTGAGGCCGAGCACAAGACTCTACCTTGTGTATCTTTCATAGGAGCCAATTGAGCAGTTCTCATTAGTTTTGATGTTCAAACACTACACAGAAATCTGGGAGAAACAGGTGGTATTACATCCTGTTTCTAACATGATAATCAGAATTATCTTTCAGGACACACTTGAGGTCAGTAACAGTAATAATGTACCAAAAAATCAGGAAGAGAAAAGCTTAATTTTCAAATTAGGTTTAAGATTAGAAAAGCAGACATGAGAATAGTAAATTACTGACTCAGGAAGCATTTACCATGAACAAAAGCAGTAACCATCTACTACTAAATCCAGGAGCAGGTTTTTCACTAAAACCAGGACAGCAGAAGCTGATTTGTACTTCCTCTTGACACAACTGTATAACATGGTCCTACACTGAGAGAGATGATGTAATTTATTTTTTCATAAATAAATATATAAACCACAGCTTGCTTCCTCATCTTTCCACTAGGTACACTGATGGACTGGAACTTTACACAGATTTAAGGTGTACCATTCACACGCAGGCTGCTGACACTTTGGACAGGACATTTCAGGGAACTGGCATTTTGACTTCTCAAGACTAAAATCCTATCCAGTCCTCACATGAGTCTTCCAAGTATTGACATTATCACTATTTCTTATGTGTTGGCTCTCCAAAACTTTATGACAGTCCTGGAAAAGTAAGAGCTGATGCTCTTGAGTGGGATGCCAGCACAATACAGAGACCATTAGAGATTCAGTGTGTTTCAAGATATTCTGTATTGCCCCCAGGCCCCATTTTTTCTGGAATTCAGTACGAATTTATTCCTGTAGGGCTATCATTGCCACTAAAAAAGCTCTGACCCCTCTTGATCACTCCAGCACAGATATCTTATTCCCTGACAGCAACTGACTTTATCACAGCAGTGACTCCAGCAGGTTTTGATTGATCTGGGAAATTGAGGGAACCAGTTACAATAGAAGAAAATAAGTTCAGAGCCAGGGTGGGGGCCCTGCACTGCCTGTTTCCCCTTAGTTGTTTGGTTTTGTGCCAATGAAAATGGAAGTGGAAACAAACACACTGACTGGGTAAATCAGCCCTGACCCATATGAGTGGAGTTCACACTGTAGACAAAGTTATGGATTTCCCCCAGAGGGAGGGGGTAATGTGAAAATCCTGTGTTACACCCATTGTAACTTAAGAATATTTTCATTGGCATTCCTGTGATAATCTTATAAAAATAACAGAATTGACTTGCTAGTTTTGGCCTGAGTTGGATTTTTTTTTCCACAAAGTAGCAGGAGTTTGGGACAAAGAAAGGTATTGACAGTTCAGTTTAAATACACTGGTTAAAAAGGCATTAACTAGTAAGTAACAGGTGAGTTCAATAAGTACAGAAGCTAGCATACATGTAAGTAAAAAGAAAAGTCGAGGAAGGGATAGGGTGGGAACAGGCGAGGGGTTTTTTTGTGAGGTTGCTGGATGTAACATAATGTTTTTCAGTCTGGGATCACATATCACACTCCATCACAAATAGTGCTAAGATTTACAAGAGGAATGGTCATCAAGAATGTTGTACGTTCATCTGCTCCAGCAAGAAGATCTGGCTGCTGGCTCCTAGCTGTTCTGCTGCTGCACTGTTACAATGAGGATCACATCCTGAGCTGGAGTAAATTGATGGGTGCAGTTAGATTCAATAGCAGGCTGCACAGACTGAAGACCTGTATGGCTAAATAGATTCTCAGGTATCACTTGTGCAAATGCATGTTATGGTTCTCTGAGAAGTAGTTCAAAAATGAGTGGGAAAACAGCTGACAATCTTTCAGCGAGGAAGAGTGGTTTGTAGGAACTTGAGTTCGCACCAGACTGTGCAGATATGGGTTCAAATAAAGTTACAACTAGGCACAGGTGATCTTAGTAAACCTCAGTCATACAGATGCACATATATCTTCTACATATACATTGGAAACAGACTAAAGGAGTTGTTAGGATTAAATTCTTGGGTAACAGAATATTCTGTGCAGTGAAAGCAGAAAATACTGCATTTTCACCAGGTGCTTTACCCAGTAAATCCAACACACACCTAATATCCGAAGCAGTTTCCATTTGATCCATGATGCATTCAAAATCTTTTGTTGTTTATAAGAGGATAGTTCAACTGCAGAGTTTTCCTTCTGAGGCTTCAATGGTGGAATGCCTTTCTGGCAGCTACTATCAGTATTCTGAATAGACATAATTTTTAAGTCCTATGCAGGCCTCTAGAAAACACAAGGTAGTGGGGTTTTTGTATGGTTTATCAATTATATTCTTTATGCCTTGTCTGTTTACAGGCCAAATTTTGTGTCTAGATTTTTTTTAAATGATTTTTTTAGCTATTCCAGAAAATCTGGTATTAATTACGTGGATCTCCTGCAGTAGATGTAGAAACCACATTTTGCTGTTGTTTAACAAATTACAAAACTATGAAAAATTAATTTACACTGGAATTCCCTATTATAATAAAATACCAAAGCATCCTAGACATACTGGGAAACACCAACTCAAAACTGATTGCATACAGAGCCTTTGAAATACTTTAAGCATTTTACTACTTGTCCCGTCTATGAATTTTCAAAGTATCTATTACAGTATTAATTGGGCTAATTATAGTTCAGTACTTTAGTGTTTTCTGTGTCCTTTTATTAAGTTATTAAAAATAGATGCTGTTGGTAATATATTTATCTCATCTGACCTGCAAGCTGTAGCAATCTAAGTCAAAAACTTCGGGATTTTTTAACATTACAAATTAATAACAAGTTTTTCTATTACACACTCCTGTGTAATAGAAAACATTCTGTTCTACCCCATTATAGAAAATCAGCCATTCCTTCACCTTCCAGAGACAATAACATATTCAGTGCTAACACATATTATTATAGGCCCAGACCAAACTGAAAAGATGTCCTGAATCAGGTATATACCTGATATCAGGTATTTCCTTGTACACTTTCAATGGAGGGGTGAGGAGACTGGAAAGGGTTAGAGCCCCTTTGCTAAGCCAAGATTTCAACTTTCCTACTTCATTTAGTGACTTTCTGGAAGTAATCCAGCTACACAAGTAAAAGTGAGATCAGAAATTACTTCTCCATATTTTTCATTGATGGGAACTGAATCTTGCCACCTACCATATGGCAGACTAATATCTATTGTGGTAGGGAAGTGTGTGCATTTTGAACATTTAATGTAACTCTGATATCTCTAATGCTCTTTTTTGCTCTATATTCTCAAACAAACCATTCATTATAATTTTGAACAATTTAAGTTGCACAGCATCTAAAACTGCTTTCTTATCATATTATCAGATGTAAAGATGGAAGGGATTTGCATAACTAAGTCAAAACAGTAATTCCTTCACTGATGTATTATTAATTTCCACCCCTGGTACCTTGGTTTATTTCTTCTCATGTAACAGCTGAAATGACAACTTTGTGAACACAGACTGCAAAGTCTTGTACTGAACAGCCAGGTGTCTCCTTATTCCTTCCATTACGCTTACAATGACTGATCTTTGTGTGACTATACCTGAACCTTTTATTTTTTGTGAGTCTGGGCAATGTGATTTATTTTTCTAACCTCCATCCAGTACTGCAACTGCTCTAGACGCTGAACTCCCACTGCAATCAATCAAAAATTCTCCCCACACATTCCAGCGCCTTTTCCAACACTAAAGCCTTTTTCTACCAGTTCCCAAAAGAAAAACATTCCATGGATGAATGGACTTCAAAATTAGGAATTTGATTCTGATCAAACTACATGCATTTAACTCCTTGAGTATGGATACTATGTGCCCCACTTCCCTTTTTGCATCTTGCTTCTTTACTGAAAGAAAGCCCCAAATTTACAGTGACCAGATCAGAAATAAGTAACTGGTTAACTGCATCTCTTTTTCTGCAACTATGATTACTTACCACATAAAACCTGTAAATATTCTCTCCTTGAGAAAGAAAAACTATGGCAAGCTTGACTAAGTTTGTCTTTAAAACCCCTCTGTTAGATTCTAAAATGCTTCGTCTTGTTTTTAGTATTTGTCTACTCTACATCTTTAAGAACAGGTTTACAGATATTGGTGTGATGTTTTTAAACATATCTACAAAAATGTTTAACTGATCTCTGTGTTAAGAACATGTACAGCACTTAGTTACACAATACCAGACAGCTTCAATCTCAAATACCATGAGAAATCAGCTCTTAACTGAAAGAGGAATTCTGAAAATAGACTTGTTGTTTGTTTGGGGAAATGTCTTGTTTCCCCAAATCAAAATCAGCAAGTTATTCAGCTTAATATAAGACCAAGAGTGCTTTCTTACTCTTAACAGAATGTACTTCATGTGAAGGAATTTATTTTCTGTGATGGTTCTGCAGTCATCAGCATTATTTGGAAACAACATCTGAAGGACTTGCCATTTATTTGAAGCTGCAGTTTTACAATTGACTTGCTCTGCAGTTTCTGAAACCAAACCAAGCCAATCAAGCAAAGGAAACTTCTTTCATGAATTTGTTATTTACATATAAAGCAGACAGGAAAAAAGTATTTTGTTAGCTCTGGAGACACTGTTTAAGGAGGTTTTAAAGTTTAGGAAGTATAATGACAGGTGCACAGTGTTCCTTAAAATGAGACAGGAAGTGAGTATGAGAAAATTTTATGGCATCATCCTTCTATAAAACTAAATGAACAAACTGTTCCCTCTTAAAAATGACTATACACTCACATTTGCAACCAAGTATTGTCCCTTTACTTGACCTTTAACACATTGTACTGCATTAATTGCCTTAACTATTCAATTAAAGAAAGCCAAGTACTGGGTTGTTTCCATATTCCTTCTGTCTGAGGTTATTTTTTTAAAATATTTTCCCGAAATATTAAACTCTGCCATTGTTTTGTATTCAGCAAAGCTCTGAAGTTCAAGCAAGCTAACATGTGTCATCATCTCAAAACTTAACATCCTCACTGTGCAACTTCTCAGCTAATCTTTTTAGCAAAACCCACCTCAGCCTACACCAGTGACCATGGGACTCTCCTTCTTAACACCATTTCCAGCACCACTTATTATTACATTTCAACTGCTTTCAAGGAAAGCCTATTTCAAAGTCACAATGAAAAAGATACCTTTGTATTTAGAGTTGGAGTCCATTTATCAATTTTCTCTGTCTCTGCACCCAAAATATGAACTAATAACAATATTAAAGTAATTTGAGTATCTAGACAGATTATCTGGACAACTCTGAGAGCTGAAGTCCACTTTGACTGAATCTTTTCTTTTGTTGAAATTCTCAAACCCACTTATGATCCCTTCAGGATAATAAGTCTTGGGTGTTCCAGTGATGAAGCCTAGCAGAGACTAAACTGGACCTAGTGAAAGGAGTAAATATGGAAGGGACACTAATCAAATTCTAATATTGAAAATCTGACTCTGAAGTTCCAAGAAAGCCTACAATGCCCACTGCTTTCATATTACTTACCTTTTACTATAGTTTGTAAGAAAAATTACTCTGATTCTGCAAATACTGAAAATTTTAACATTTGCGATACTGTAATTTTTGAGCTATCATTTGAACAAATAATGGTGGAAGCTCAAAGACAGAAACATAACAGCATGGAGAGTATAAGCCTACTTCTAAAGAGGGAGCGGATTTTGCCTACTGAATAGATTTACTTGGCAGTAACAGTCAATAATAAAAGTAAGAAGCAAATAGTTAAAAGTAGGTATAGTTTTACCCATGACTATAGATTTATGATTATGAAGGGTTAACTACAAGGTTTGGAGGGAGAATCAGAGAGAAATATTTCAGGGTTACAGAACAAACTGGTTGATAGAAAAGGAGCTCACCATGTCTGACAATCAATAAAAATGCAGCAAAATATAAAGCATATGCCCATTGCTGTGGTACATGCCATGTTGTTACCAGTATGACTCTTCAAAATGCACCAAGTAGAGCAGCAAGGTGTTTAAACTCACCTCCTACAACACTAGAATAAAGCAGTGTTCTTGGGGTTCTCTTTTTCTTATTATTTTTTGCCTAATTTGTACACACGTGCTGTATAAACTATTGAACTGCAAACTGTAAACTTGAGCTCATAAATGAACTAATGATTCTATCTCCTTCAGTGCTTATCTCAGTGATCATTTCCCTCCACTGAAGATTTACTTCAGGGGCTATTGAAGCAAATCAGTGCAGTGTTCAAAAGCAGTCTGAGGAGACTGTGTGGGAACAGTGGCTATATCCCACATCTGCATCCTATCAGACTGTCAAATAGAAAAAGTTGTCATGAACTCCATTCACTGTAGTTCACCCAGATATTTTAGACATTTTATCAGAAGTACAGAGGAACACTTAAAAATAGGAATTCATGGTAATAAGTTTAAAAGTTTTGAAGAAGTAGGTATGTTTAAACATATTAAACAAATAACACATAAAATACATCTAATTCTCTTTATTTTAGTTCAACTTAATGCTTACTAAAAGCTTTTCTCCTTTCATCATCCTTGGCCAGACCATCTAGTTTTAGGCTTCATTCAAAACTCAACAGAAATATTCTCAGAGCAGGATTTGGACTCAAACATGAAAAACTATAATTGACAATAACAAAACCTCATCAAGTGACCTGAATGCTGGTCATGCACAGTTTCTGTCATAGAAACAAATTACTTACCTAACTATCCTCACACACCAAGTCCAACAGAAATACGGTAGTTACTTAAGGTGAATACCTAAAGCATGGCAGGTTTTTACATGGAAAGCATACTACCTATGAGTGACTACAATATCCAACCAGCAAACTGCAGGCAACAGAGTGGAGAAAGCTCTTCTTACTTCTTTTTATTAATAAATCTACAGTGTTAGTTTTGAATCAGTATTCAAGGTGGTCCCTACCAGGTATACACAATGAAGAAAAAAATCTGCAGAAACAGTAATCTGAAAAGTTGTTCCAACAACACTGCCCTGTGTCCCTCTAATATATATTGGAATGCAGGAAGTAATAAAAACTATAAGATAATAAAGCAGAGCACAGTATTTTTATGGAGGGAAGGAAAAACGTAAGTACGAGGCCTCTTTTGGACGATGTGTTACCTTTACAGAGGTAGTGTCAGAAAAGGCAAGATGTGGTCTAAAGAGATATAACTTGTTTGTTGCGTTTTGGCTCTGACACAGAGTCCCAAAAGGAAAACTACAGACACTGAAAATAAGGTAAGGCACAGCAAAACACCACTTTACTTGCTAAATCATCATATCATTGTACTCACAGAAGAATGGATCAGAAAAAAAGCAGACAAAGCCTAGTGGGAAAAAAGGGGGCTATATGTGACTCTCCCTGTCTCTTATAGGTTCTCCTTCTGAATATGATATACTATATCCTGATAGGAATTAGGAAGAGGCATATTAATGCTGCACTGCATAGATTGGAACCCACTTTATAGACCTGCTTAAACACAGCTCAGCATACTTAACAAGTTGGTAAGTGTTCCTTGCCATACCATGAGATTTGTTCAGAGGGTATATTTTACTCATGGAAGGAAGAGACGAATGAGTCATTAGCGATTTCATAACAGCTCTGCAGAAGTCAGTCCAACACCATGACTGTAGGAGAACTAAGCTGGACAGGCTGTCAAAGCACAGAGGAACAAGGAGAAAGAGTCCAAAACCATGAGCAAGAAGCACAGAGTAAAAAGGATAGAGCCTGTATAAACAGGAAATAAAGGAAGTCTCACATTTTACCCTGACCATGGTGTCTAATTGCTATGGATAAGAAAAACTGAAAAATTCCTTTCACACTACCTATGTGCATATCCAAATGGTCATTTTACTCTACAGTCATGCTCATCTAAAACCACCTTGCTATTGTCCTGTAATAGCATTATTTCTTCCACAAAAGCCAGTGACTAAGCCCAGAACTATGGTAGACTCCCATGGCAGGAATGGCAGAATTTTTAGGCAGGTCATCTGACTTTGGTCAGGAGTTCAGTCAATAAAACTTAGTGATTGTTTTTCTATCAAGGACTCTCAGCCATTAGCTCAATTAAGCTACAGTCAATATAAAGAGCTCCTTAGGGAAAGTATTCCTTCTTATTCTAATTACTCCCATTGGCCCCTAATGCCAAGGTCTGCAAAACCACTGCTGGCCTAGAGTTAAAAAATTATTGTATCTACTTCCTTAAGAGACAGGCTATTCCAGATCTCCTAGTTCTTAGAAAATCTATTAAATCTATTTTAGTAGTTGTGTGGTTTGCACTAGCATCAATCATTGCGAGTTTTTCAGAAAAGTTGCTGAACAGTGCGTGCGTGCAAACCAACAGGGAACTCTTCAGTATGGTTCAGGATAGTTTCAGAACAGCTTTCCCACAGTGTGCATGGAAAAGCTGAGAATGTTTTAATACCTGCAAGTGTTAAACATAATATGAACCTTATACCTGGTCAGCTGATCCAGACATTAATTTTGTGCAGCAAAGATTAACTGAAAAATTAAAAAATGATAGGTGTAATCAGCCTTCTGAAATTAAGTAGTATAGGAATAATTAGATGGGAAGTCCTTTTTTCTAAAAAAAAAAACCCCAAAAATAAATCTCCTTCAAAAAATATCCTGGAAAGTAATTTCTGATAAGTGTCAAAACATTTGATTGTTATTGCCTTTAAAACTTTTAGAAAATCTTTTTTAAATACTGAAGAAAATTCAAAACAATTACTTAAAATTTTGCTTTGATTTTCAGAGCAATTTTTTTCTCCATTAAAATGCTTAAGCTAGATTTTTTGTCTTGTCGCTTTTCTTTAAAATTAATATGCCTTCAATTTTCAACAAAACCAAAATATTTTTGGGAGAAAAATCGATTTTATTTAATAACAGTAACTCAATTCCTCATCCAAATAGCTTTCCAGTAACTCTGATATTTTCTTTCTCTTTGTAGTTTTCTTAAGTGTTATTATGAAGCACATTCTGCGGTGAGACACAGTGCTGGAGATCCATTTGCAGTAAGAAAAGCTTTTGGGTGTGTTAGACTGCTCTCCTGTGACTCTCATGACTTCTGGCTTTACTCCATCCCAGCAGTTCGGATCACCTCCTGTAGTCAGACTCAAAACTATTCAGCCAGAACAGCCAAAACAGGCTCTGACAGTATTCAGGACTAACAGCAATTACAACATTTTGTAGCTTGTGGTAATTGAGTCATTATGATCAGGCTGCAACAACTACATGAAGGAAAAGTTCTTATAATAGCTCTTATGGTAACTGCTTGCATATTTTCTTCAGTCTGGATCGGTTGTGAAAACTGCAGAGCAGCGCTTAATGGTCGGCTGGAATGCGCTCCTTCCGACAGAACCACTCCGGTACCACTTGCACGTATGTAATGCCATATAAACAGAAAGGTGATGTCAGCCTGATCTAAATGCCTCTGAAACTGTGGTCACCTATCCCACTTCTGAAGATACTACACTGCTCTACAGAGTAGTCATGGTGAAAGCCTTACAACTCTTTTCACATTGTCTGGTAAGTCCGCTTCAGCCTGAACTCTAAACATAACTACAATGTAGTGCCAGCAGCAATTTTAAGCAGTTTTTAGTTATGGAAATGACAGTCGGTTGTTTGTAGGTAATCAGGCAACTCCTAGATTCTTCACCAACTATGACTTGCAAACATTTACCAGAAGTGAGTTCATTTAAAACCAGACGGAGAATTGCACCTTTTCTTTCAAGCTTCCTGACTCTTTGCAAGTGCTTCCTCTGAGGCAACTGATGAAATAAGTGTATTATAATAACAGAGAAAAAAATATAAATAATTCAACCTGAAAGAGCTGATCATACAAACCTTCCAAGGGGATAAGTCAACAAAAATAAATACAACCATGCTTACATTCAAACCTTATTGATAGGGTAAGAATGGTCTTACTTCACCTGTCTGTAGAGAAAGAGTTGTGAGGAAGGTGTTTCAGCAAAGTATAAGGGACAGAGGGGGCTGAGTGATGCAGCAGAATTACAGCAGGTCTGCTACTTACAGCAGACTTCTGCTCAAAGCAACTCTCTGCTCTGCCTGAAGCCAGTCCTTCTCCCAGGACTATATCCCCAACACTAACCAAAGGTCAAGTTTCATTTCAAAAGCCAAAGCAGCAGCTATAATGGGAAATCGCCTTATTCTGGCTGTAATTTGCGAGTCTTAGGACAGATGCAATGTGAAATATTATTTCATGAAAAATGATGACAATAAAAAAATCCCAGTTCCAGTGTACAAATATTTAACATTTTGTCTCATAATTAAATCTTTAAGCCAATTTTGTTTTTCCCTGCACATGAAAACCTTGCTACCTCATTTACAAGCAACAAGCTACCCTGTTCTGAGAAAGCAACTACTTTACAGGAAGTAAGAGTATCAGCAGTTTCTTGGCATTTGGATTACTAAAAAACCAAAACAAGCACAAGAGTGTTATCTTCCGCTTAGAGCTGACATCTACACGCTCTTTCAAACAGAAAGGTCTAAAAACCTCTGATGTCTGAACCAGCTGATCTGCCCACCAATAAGAAAGAATCTATTTATGTGAGCATATCTGAGTTGATATAAGGATATGGGGAAGTGCTCTGCTCTTTTAGGGAGAGGTGGGACCATTAGTCCTATGGCTACCAGATTTGCACTGTGCAGAATAACAGGTTTGTTCCCTCATTTGTGACAAAACTTATGGTATATATGGGGCATTGCAGACTATCTCGGTTCCTTCTGCATCACAGTTTCTTTCTGTCACTTCTGCATTTCAGAAGAAATAAGAAATTAATCCACTCCTTTTGCAGTGATGGCACTTTTCTCCCCTTCACAGTCTGAGGGAAAACCAGTCATTTGACACTTTCACCAAGGTGTGAGAGGGTGGTCTAGCTATTCATTGCAACTGAAAAGGTTGTTCTGCTAATGTTCACAGTTGTGAGGAATTACCACTCAAATAAGCTGCTCAAAGCTTTCATTACATTTTAATAAAGGACCTGAAGTACCACTCAGTCCTTTCCATTGCTTGTCAACATGATCAAACACATGTTATTATTTTCAGGCCCATTTTTACCAGATGCAGTCTTAGTTTAGAGCACTGGAACAGGAGCGTAATTACAAGTCATACATCCTAAAGATTTGCTAATAATGTTAACACCTGTACAGTTTGCTGGTAACAGGCAAGAGTAGAGTCGAGTAAAACTAGTTTACCACAATTTTTCCGTATGACCAGACCAGTGCCTTGGCTACCACAAAAGATCGGTGGTACAAGAAATGCTAGAATTAGTGGACACCTGGATAAATAAAATCTATTTGGGGAGTCAACATGACTTCTGTAAAGCATCATTGTGTCTTATAAACTTCTTTGGAGTTCTCTGCAGGCTTCAGTTGGGCTATGTGGGTTAATATGACCCAGCTGACATATTTCACTTGGATATCCAGAAAGTTTCTGGCAAAGACTTTCACCATAAGCTTTAAAGGCCACTAAGAAGTCATTGTATAAAAAGCAAAGTTTTGGCACAGATAAGTTACCAGTTAAGAAGTAGGGCACTGGAGCAAATGTGAAGGTGCAAACACACAAAAAGTTCACCAGCAGAGTCCCACACGGTCTTTGCTGGGATCCACACTAATTAGTGTATCCAGAAAGTATCTGGAAAAGCAGTAGAAGAATACCAACAAAGTTTGCTGATGATGGAAAGCTGCTCCAGACAGTAGATACCTTGAAGGCAAACTGTAAAGAACAGAAAAATGAGTCTCTTATAAGACAGAATGACTAAGCAATAAAATGACAAAAAAACCCCCTCAACACAGATAAGCTAGACAGTGCCCTGAGTGCACTAAAAGCCCTTAATTGGCTTTCAGTTCTGGCTGGACCTATGCTGTTGGTGTATCTGTCTCTGGCCTTTGTCTCTGGCTGCTCCTAACAAGACTCTCTGGATGCACCTTGGACCTGCTTCTTCACCTCACCCTGTCTATTAACCCAGCCCTGACATGGTAAGACCGTATCCAGTCAGTGAGGACCCTGTCTGTGCTGGGGTCAGCCTGGCTCCCAGATCCTCCTCCATCAAGGGCAACCCAGCTCCCACTGCTCCCAGCCAGATGACAGCCCAAGGCACATGTGGATGTCCTAGTCTGGGTTTAATGTAGCTGTTGAGCCACAGGAAGAGGATGCATGGGTGTGGGTCCTGCATTGGGGTGGCCAGGGCAAATGAGGGAGTAACCAGGTACTCTCAAGCGGGGAAAGAGACAATGTAATGGAGAACAGATAAAGGTCTGCAAAAGGTCTGTAGGTGACAGGGAAAAGAGAGGTAAGGAGAACCTGATCACTGTCATCACTTAGTGACCCTTTGTTATAGAAGCCAGGTTTAAAGTCAAGAGAACAAGGTGGTCCTTCATACAGCAGGAAATAGACACATGGCACTCCCTGCCTGAGGACAACTGTGGATGTGCAAGTTCAAAGGGAGTGGGCGGTTAGTTGGCAGAAATCCATTGCAGACTAAGCAGGCAAGCCACACCAGTTAGATTTGCATTCCCAAAATCGAAAGAGTTGAAGACTGGGAGTTTGGAGGAAAAGTATCAAGTACACAGGCCTTGCTTTAACTCTTCTATTCCAGATGCCCAGATATGAACACTGTGCTGGTTTGACCCCATCTTAAAGAAGTAACAGGCCTACTACTGTTCCAAGGACAGATGGGCTTCAGGCCTTCGTCCACAGTTATAGGAAAAAAATTATTTCATATAATCTGTAATCTGAAAACTGACACAGTTATTAAACATATCACAATTTCTAGAAGACTAATTTGTCTTACCACTTGATACAAGTCTGGAGAGTAAGAAAAACAATCTCAGCTCTACAGGAAATCCTTTTTCAAATCTGGTGTCTTAAGGATTACTATCCTTGTTCTTTTTGAGGATGTTGGCACCAAAGGCACTAAGGAAGCATGGGGTGCTCGGCACTGCATGCCAGTTGCAGTCTTTCATCTAGCAGACTATCTTGACATCAAAGATATCCTACCCTTTACTAACTATATTTATTTACTTTATTTATTGCTGAAGAAGTAGGAATCTCTCCACAAAGCTTTGGGCACCCTGCCATTACCTCAGATACATAGAAAGATTGTATGCAATTCAGAGAAATCCACTTCCTAGAAAAATGCCACCTTCCCTCAAACTTCAGTCCACACAGAACCTGCTCATCCAGATGAAAACACTCCCCAGGTGCACCTTCAGAAACTAGCAGTGCAGAAGTAAAAGCTTTAACGTCTTTTCCCTAGATAGATATTTTCTTGTCACATTTTTGCTAAGATTAACATTGAATCCTCTATTCCTAATGTCAAATGTTTTGTTTTCTATTTCCAAAAGGACAACACAAATCAATTATCAATGAACTAAAATTTCATTGACTTAAAAACAAACAAACACAAAAAAGCAAACAAGCAAACAACCACCCCCCTGCCTCCTGCAAAATTCAACCCAAACTGCACCCCTGCATCACTCCGGAGAAAATACCAGAGAAGATGAAGAAATTTTATTTTTCCGATGTGTAACCAGAAATTCCCCCAAAGTTATACATAGAACACAAAAATGAAGTGAAAAAAAAAAAATCTTTCAAGTGATAGGAGCATGATAGAAGTACAACAACCGAATAGCTCTCGGTTCCTTTTTTTCCTTTTTATGACGAAATACTGTGTTCTGGTGTTACATGGGTTGTACAGAACCAGTTTGCAGTTGTTCTAAGTGCTGGATCATTCAAAGGCTGCAATAAGTAATTAATTGAAAAAGGAAGTTCTAGTCCTAAGCAAATTTCTTCACAGGGAAGTAGTTTGACTACTCCAATCACTGTCAATTTCAGCTTCCTTAAAATGTCTCAAAAATATAGTGAAGAACATCTTGATTCAGTGGGAATGCATGAAACAAGAAAAACAAGTAAATTATATTTAGTTAAGAGGACTTTCTGCTCTGCATACGGGATACATTAGAATTCTAACTACACATCCCTAAGAGTAATTATAGTTTTATCTACATATACACAGACATTTCAACAATATAAACCCCTCCCAGAAACAGTCGGACACCATTAGGGTTGCACAATCAAGGACGACTGAAGTAAGGAAATGCCAGAGTTAACCTTCCTCTGGCCCTTGAGCACAGATAATTGAAAAAAAATCTTCACTTACATAATCACATACTACTGTTTTTGCAGGACCTCACTGAGTGCAAAGGAAGGACAAGCCCCATGAAACAAGCAACTTTGCAGTATCCTGCTTTACTTCTGTTCTTCGATGTGTTACCCTCAGCCTTGAAGCGATTCCAGCTCTCTCTTGAGGCATTAACACTGAGTTCCTCATGAGCTCTTCTGAGGTGTTCATTAGTATAATATCTGAATGTTTCTCCAACAGTTATTAAATAACTTACAATACAGCTGTGACCCAAGAAATATTCTTAATTTCATTTTACAGAAGTGTATCTGGGGAATACCAAGATCAGAAAAATCTTCTGATGTGTCTCAGACATGCAAGACTTAACTTACCTGTGATTTCCAGCATTAAATAGAGGTTAATATAGTCAAAGACAGTTCCTATTCACCTCAACTGCAATCAGAGATGCAAATCATTCTATAGGTTGAACTTAGTTACAGAAACTGAGACAAATTAAAGACAGGTACAAAATCACTTGCTAAGCTACCCATAAGAGAAAATAGAGACAGAATTTAGTTTTCTAGCACAGCCTTCGGCCATCCTCACCATGAGATCTCTTTGCAATCCAGTTCCTCATTCAGTTTTACCTCTGGCCACACTTTAAACAAAGACTTTAAAAATCATGTTTGTTTTCAGCCTCCTGGCATGTCTACTTTGTACAAATGAAGGCCAATGACAAAAAGCAGATGGCTTTGTAATACATCCTGCATGATCACCACAGATGTGAAAATGGAAAATCCATAGGAAAGCTGAATTCTTCAAATCTGTTATTTCCTGATTATGGGGTTGCCAGCTTTCTAGCCTTAGTACTTCCTTTTATATATTCTCCTACTAAAGTTTTCTTCTTTGTTTTAAGTAAGTCAAATTTGAAAACTACCCTTGTGTAACAATAAAAGGAAATCTTCCCTGTTGGTCTACCACACAGGTTTCTGAAATATCAACTAAACTAGCACCTGCTGATTCTAGATTATAATTCTCTGTTTCACTAGCTAAATCCCAAGCTTTTCCTTGCCTCTACATAAGACAGGAAATTACTGCAAAATAAAAATACGTGAATGTCTTACTCTTTGTCAGAACTGGTGTGATTAAAAGGTTGTGTTACTTTAAAGCAGTAACAGACAAGTAAGAGCCATTTAATAGCATGTGGCATTTCAGAAATAAACATACTGTGTCATAATTAGAAAAGATAGATTACAAGGATATGGCATTACCCACATATAATTGGGAGCCTGGATATTCACTCAAACCTCTCTTATTGCTGCTGATAAAGAGGCATTCACAATGAAAGCCATTATTCATTCAAGTCTCATACAGATATATTTTTCCATGACCAAAGCAGCCTATACTCAAGAACATAATTTACTTAAAGTGTGGACAAAGGCTCTGTGCTCTGTGGCTGGATTTGTAAATCTGTCAGCACACACAGGAGATCCACCTGCGCAATTCAAATAAACACAATACCACGTTTCCGTATGGATATTTGTCCTTAAACTGATACAAAATGTTAGTTCAACATTTGCTTCTGTTGAAGTTGTATCATAAACATATAAGGTTTTAGGATCATTTTTCTCAGTCATTTTTATAATTGTATTTTTAAAAGTAACATCCGAAACCAAGTCAAGTAGCTTTATTTATGGCAGTACACAAGCACAGGGTAATGGTTGATGCTACCTCCAGGCTATATATCTCCAGCAGTGATAATGCTGACAAGTACTCATTTACTTATGAAATCTCATGTTACATGGAGAAAAAGAATAAAATACTACCATTATTATTATTATTTAATATTTATCTTATGAGTTTAGGTGGACAATCCTCTTTGAGTTGCATTATAGCTTTAAAAACATAACAGGCAAATTGTTAATGTTACTGAAAGCTTCATATGTGCAATACATACCATAACCTCAAGAAAGGTCCATTAGGGAATGCATTTCCCAGAGGAGTGTTTAGACTGGGCATGTTGGTCTTCAGTGTTTTTCATAATTATTGACAACTTGGTAGGTATAGCTTAACTGTGGTAGATAATAGTGCAGAATATCTCCCTGCTTGCCAAGTAACTGGTTCTTGAATGTATATAGCACCTCGGCCATACAAAATCTACTAGCAGAGCATTTGACCGTCATTTTGTTGCCATCAGTATTTGTAGATACACTTCTAAATTTACACACCGACACCATAATTACTATGAAGAACGATATAAGAGGAAAAACGAGAACTATTGTGAGGACCAGTATAAAAAACTGAACCACAAACATGAAGAGAATTAAGTTATGCCAAAGTATAACGAACAAATTGCAAGTACCACAGAAGAGCTTCCTGGCAAGAAAAAAAAAGTTTCATCAACTGCTATTAAGTAATTTATGCTTGCAACTCACAATGGTCACGTTTTGATGACCAGATTCTAGTTTAAGACTTTTTATTTGTTATTACAGTATGTAACACTATTTTTCCATTCTGTTATCCTTGTATAATTTCCTATATTGAACTCTGCAAAGGAAAACTAATCAAAATCTAATGTGAAATACCAAAAATTGCTAAAAGACCTGATTTTCCTTTTTTTTTCCTTTTAGCTTTGGCTTGATCCCTACTAATAAAAGATGTTTATTCAGATTTCCACATATTTCAAGTGAATAAACACAGTAGCCGATTAAGATTAGAAGCATCACAGACCTCACCCTAAAGATTAAAATTCTGGCAAAACTGAGCAGTCTTCTCACTAGAAACACATGCACCAAATTAAAATAAGAGGAAAGCTCAAAAAATCATGCCACTATAATCAAAAGCAATTCACTTCAAAAGGAAAAACAAAGCTTTCCTCTGTGCATTAGGATTAAAAACGAGTGTGGATGTCTGGATTCTTTTGATATTTTAACAGACTCTGACAGTTACTGAACAATCCCCAAACAGATGTAGTAAACCTAGCTGAAAAAGAGAGTGATAGAGCAAAAATAGTGGCTTCTCCTTGGCTCAGTTTTTGAGAGTGCTGAGAATATTAATTTAACACTGAATCTCTGGGAATCTGAGGTGCTCTGACTCCCACAAATGGTATCAATCCCAGAAAAAGCAGGAGCAGTGCTGGAAGAAAAGGTTTTTCAGTATCAGTCCTTTCAGAAAAGTTTGTGCATCTGAATTTTTTGCTGGAGCTCAAGTCAATTCTTAAGGACCAAGAAAGGATTCACATGACATGGGGATTACAGAGACAAAGAACAGAATACAAAAACCTCTTCCACTTCACTGGGTGAGATCACAGTAATCTGCAGGCAAAACCCACAAGTTACAACATATAATCATTGCCAAGTGTACACAGCAACTCTTCTTTCGTTCTTTAAGTCTTTTTCCTTTCTGAACACTGAACAGTGATGCAGCAAGTTTAACCATGCAAGTTAAATCTTTTAAAGTCATGGGACAGAACTTCGGCTTCCTCTGACAGAGGAGCACTGCTTGGCCAAGACACAAACTTCCAAATAGTTTCTGTTTGGACATTTGGGGAGGGATTTTCCAAAGAGCTCCACAGTGATGTAACTCTGCACTTATTCAAGGACAGTAAAACCTGCACTGACTTTGGTGGGACCCAGTAAAATGAATGTTATGCAATCCATGGAGGAATAACCAGAACATGCACAGCTGAACATCCACTTAAGGATTTCCTTATATTTTAGTCCAGAAGTTGTGCAAAACTATTTGAAGATTAAACCAGATTTGTCTCAATTTCACCATTCCAAAGTGCGCACCTTCTATGAAATTATTTCATTATTTTCTCAATCAAGTTATTAGTAAGTTATTTTTCTTTACTTTCTTGAAAAAAAAATTATTTAAGAAAATTAATGTTTTTAAGAGAACATGTCAAAATTTTAAAACTAATGTTGCAATTATCTCCTTCAGATTCAGAATACTTATTACACCAGAAAATTTATTAGGTTGACACGGCAAGATAAATGTTTTGAAAACAATAGCTTTAAAAACTGGACTCTTCTCAGCTACATTTCAGGCATCTGCTACATTCCATTGCTATGATGTGTTATTCAGGAAAGATTTATGCAGCCAAGCATTTTTTTTCCTAAGATCTTGAGTTCAGCTATTGATTCTATGATTAAATTGCCAGTAATTCAATTTTGTTAAGCTCTAAAAAAGAACAACTTCAGATACTTCTGTTGAAGGTAATAGCCAAAGGAGTCAGTAAACAGGAGTTGTGTAAAATAGAATACTTGTATCACATACTTCAACATTGCCAATAAAGAGGGAAAGAAACCCACCCAAAATTAAAGACAACTATGCAAGATATTATTTGCAGGTAACTTCTAAGTTACTAGATTTTGGTGAGAGATTTAGAAATTTATCATTTGGTATTACCCACGTGAAAAATATATGTATATTTTATTAGAGAGAGGGAGTATATACATAGAGAAATGTTTGCCTTTTTAGTCCCCAATAGCATCTTTTGATGTGCCACCAGAAGGAGAAATTTATTATTCTACTAATGCTGCTTCTGCCTGTTTGAGTTCCAAAAAGACCCTTCCAGGAATGCAGAAGGGTTAAATGCAATTCACTTGTAAAGTAGTGAAATAATCACTTAACGGTAGAGCAATTCCTCATAGGCAGAGACAGACAGAGGGAAGGCCTGACTGGTGGCATTTCTGACATACAATGCCTTTTCCAGTGCCAGTTCCAATGGCAAGATTTTAGCAGAAGCACAGCCAATCCAAAATAACATCAGAATACTAGACATCATGGAAATGGGATACTGCCAAAATCTGACTGGTCAAAGAAAAAAAAAATACACTCTATAAACCAGTGATATAATAAACGGTAACTGGAGCAGCTAGTGCACATCTGATGTACCAGGCTCACTCATTATTGTTATTGTTACACTTCCTTTAAGTACCTTTATCGGTCAAACATTTTTTTTAAAACACCACAATTTCTAACCCATTGTACAAATGATGTCATTTTTCAACATCAGCATTTTGTCCTTTTATTTTCGTGTGTATATTACATACATACATGAAGCATAATGGTTCTTTAAACCAAAGTTAAAACCCAAGATAAATTAACACCATTTGGACGATCTGTTATTCAAAACATTGGATAGGTGGGCACCCACACCCAGAATGAAACCTCTCAGTTATTTTAGATTTCCTTGCAAAAGACATACTACTGTTCCTTTCTGTATTTTAAACAACTCATCAGACAAGTGATTTCAGGATTCTCTGCATGCTTTCCATAAAGTGCAGTATAATATGTGACTATCATACTTTGGACACAAAAGATATTTAGACAGAATCAGAAGAAGAAAAAAAGCATTCAAAATCCAAATACATTTATAGACTTTTCCTGGAAATTCAAGACAATAAGAAAAAAACAATTGCCCTCTCACTTAAAAAAAAATAAGTCACAGAGGACTGGGTCACTCATACAAACGCCTCTGTGATAACTTCAACCATGAGGTCTTTCTCTCCACCTAAAAGCAAGTTCTGATTAAAAAATGCCTTGAGTTTCATAGCATGGATTTGTCACTG
This sequence comes from Donacobius atricapilla, assembly GCA_013397315.1. NCBI lineage: Eukaryota > Metazoa > Chordata > Aves > Passeriformes > Mimidae > Donacobius > Donacobius atricapilla. The sequence goes on from WBMY01012464.1 coordinate 612,825, forward strand.
CACAATTCTTAATTAAAAGAGCTCTGAGAAGCCAGAGCATGCATCTGAACAAAACAAACTCTGTTCGAGACAGGGAGTTGCAGCTTTCTGTCTGACACCCATTAAAAAGCATATTCATGAGTGAAAAAAGCTGGAACTAGAAAAAAAGTCTGATTGCATTGTATCCTTTCAAAAATTACATTAGCTGTATGACACTCTTTTCATGGATCTACCCTGTATTCATGGATCTATCCTGCAAGCTCTTGCAGGTATTTAGCTCTGGAAAAAAAAGCAGTTGTTTTACAGTGTACTGGGAGACAGCTGGACTGCATTGGGGATATCGAGAAGAAAATGGTTTCAAAAATAGGAACTTTTTGTCACTCTTTGAGTAAATTATTTTCCAACACACTTTTTCGTCTTCAAGAACTTTCAAACATTAATTTCTCTGAAAAAATGCCATGCTGACACTTCCGTACAATATTGTCTTACATCTTAATAAATATAGCAGTAGTTTTAGAGGATTACACCTTCTGAGTTACCACTGTGGTGGCCTCTATTGTCAAATTTGACTATTTGCTACACTGGATTTTGGACAAAACAGTAAATAACTGAAAAGATGTTCAAGAGTTACTGAAAAGAAAATTCACAGAATTGGAATTGGTAAACATCTTTGGAAGCTGAAATCTTAACAACAAGCAAAATTGTTTCCAACTAACAAACTGAAAACAGTCAAGATACTGTTCAAGCAGCTGTCACCCCAAACAATAGGGGGAAAAAATTAACCAAAAAACTCTACAAAATCTACAACATGAAAGATCATAAAAGAAGAGCACAAGTTCATAGTGGTACCAAAAATACAGGACTGGAGTTGGGTTTAGAGTGGGAAGTGGCTTGATCTTTTCAGAGATGTCAATTAAAATTTACTTGTTTAAAAGATATCTGGAGGCCAGACTACAAGGCAGACTTCTAACTCTAAATAATACACTTAATTTTCCTGTACTGCAGCAGGAGTTAAAGCTTAGTCTGTCATTTACAGGAACTGAGCAGACCAACAAGCACTGAACCCAGACAGAACAAGAGGGGTTTCTGGAAACCTTGATATGTGTGCTTGTATTATCATATCTAGGGCAGGAAAAGTAGTTTTGATTCAACGTATCACAACAAGGGATGTACTTCTCCAATGTAACTTATCATTATTACTTTAATATTTGTGTTAACTCTGTAGAAAATGTTCACAGTCTATAGCTAAAATACTTTATTTTCCTCCCACAGGAGAGATATTTTTCTCTTCCATGATGAGAGAAAGAAATTCAGAAACAATACATGTGAAGAATTTAATCAGATGTTTTTCATACGCCGTCTTAACAAGGAATGCAGCTTTCCAGCTAAGTTCTCTTACATTGCAGTACCATACTAGATTGTAGCTACAACTCCCTCACTTTTTTTTCCCAGATTCTTGAAAAATAAACATCATACATGTTTTCCTTCATTTTAGTATTGTATATCTATCTCAGACATCTCTGTGTTGTGGTTGTGTGAAAATGCAAATTTTATCATTTTGTTATCAGAAAGTGATAACTGAGGCCTTGATCTAGTAAGTATTACATGTTACACCTTGTGCAAGACACTTAAGCAATCCCACTAAGTAAACGAATACTAAATTCTAGCCAAAATAATCGTGGGCATTAAAACAGGCATCCAAAATCTGCAAGATCAGCCCTTCTGATTAATTGAAAAATGCTGACTTAACAATGGTAATTACTCACTTCTAAAAGGTCCATTGGGATAGTAAATCAACCATTTTAATTACTCAGTATTAATTGTGATACATATTGAAATGCACATCACACAATTGCTAGACTTGTACATTAGGGACTTTTACCTGGAAAACTTCTATTTCTAGTTAACACCTTCACTTCATGATGCAATGCTTCTCACATTAATAATCCACAGGAGAAAAAAAGTGACATTCACAACATTCAGTTTTTTAATAAGTCAGAAACACATTTTGTTCTAAAATTTTCATTCACTGCATTGAAAACAACTGACAAATACCATAAAAATTATTTTTTTAATATAATAACCTCTATCAGGGCAGCCTTTTGTAAAGCACAGTCCAGATGGCCATGGGTCATTTTGGGCCTATTTCTGGACATACTGCTAAGGTAGGTACTTCTATTACGCATTGTGATAAACAGTATTGACAAACATTCAAGCTTTTGTTGACTATGTATTTTAATTTCTAACAGAGAACAGAAAAAATGAGGCAAAAATAATTCATAAACAGATTCTAAAATACTGTAGGTCATAAAGATTGGACCTCCTGTGACAGGTTGTTCTTTCTTTGAAGGTAGATTCTTTATAGAGAGGTACATTATTTAGCCTTTGTTCTAATAAAGGACAGCAGAGACCCTGTACAATGAGGTCATAGTCAGCTTAGAAATGCCTGAGCACATTCCATATCGGTTTGGCTGCGAGGGCACATCAGAGGAGGGGGGAAAATCACTGCGCTTTTAAGGCAGTTTTGGTTATTGTCATGGTTATTGCAAGGAGGTTGGAACATTAAAGGGAAAAGAATTATCAACTCCATCAAAAGATTATAGCTAAAAAAAAGTAAACAGAAGTAATGAAAGGCAGGTTCCTGTGAAATTCATTTCAACAGTAATTTACTTTTATATTAACAAACTGTCAACTAGGGGAAATACAAGAGAGTCAACTAGCAACTTTTTCTCTGCAAGATTTGTATGAACAGAAATTCTAAACCCATGCCTCAAGCCAGCGAAAATTCAGATACTAAACAGAACATAAAAGGGATAGCTTATCTAAAT
>WBMY01012475.1:0-23686 GCA_013397315.1 Donacobius atricapilla
TTTGCCCTAAACCAGAACAGCAAGTGTAAAGCTTGGAGCTGGCACAAAACCGAGGAGTGCCAGGTGCACCAGAAAGTCATGCTGACATCCCAAGGGGCCTCAACAGGAAGAAGAAACGGGTTGTCAGGAGCCTCATGAAGTTTAATCAGGCAAAGTGTAAAGTCCTGCCTCTGAGCAGGAAAAACCCCAGCCACCAGAACATGCCCCGGCACATCTGACTCACAAGCATCTTTGCAGAGAAGGATGAGGGGGTCCTGGTGGACACCAGCTTTGACAGGAGCCAGCAATGTCCCTACCTGTAAAAAAGGCCAACAGCACCCTGGGCTGCATTAGGAAAAGTGCCTCAGCCCTGGTGAGACACACCTAGACTGATGGGGTTTGAACTTGACCATCTCTAGAAGTGCTCTCCCACCTCAGCTTGTCTGCAGGCCTGGGAAGGCTGTTCCTCAGCTGCAGAATCACTACCTTGATCTTTAAGGTCCCTTCCAACACAAGCCTTTCTATGACTCTTCCCCTGTTGAACAGGACGGAGTCAGCCTGGGGCAGTGGGTGCCAGGCAGTGCTGGCTGGAGAAATCCATTGGAGTTGATCCTCTGTGGATCCTTTATGCAGTGAACAGACAGGGTAAGCTGTGTCAGAATGGACCTGTGGGACTTGAAGTGCCAAGAACAGAGTTACCAAAGGTTTTCAGTTGCGGTCAGATGCCTGCCTCCAAGAGGGATGCAACACATGCTCTGGAGTTGTGCAGCCTCCTCCAGTAAAGCAGCCTGATGCTTGTCCTGCTGTGCAATAAATCACCAGTTAGAGGTCTCCACCAGGCTGTGAGAGATTTGGATCTGTCCCTTCCTCTGCTCCCAGGAATTTATAGCCTTGGGCCATGACTGAGAGCTGCTCAGAGTCCTCCTGGTAGAAGCCCTGAAACTCCCTGGAGTCTGAGCCCAGATGATCAGACTCTTTTGAGTTTCCTCAGGACCCAGCCCAATGGCGACTTAATGGAGAGAGACAGCTTCAATCCATTGTCCAAAAAGTAAATTTAATAATACCAAAATAACAAACAATAAGGCGTCCACTGTATTGGAGTGAACTGGATCAAGGCACTAACAAGGGGCAAAAGGCAAAATGCCAAAAGCAGGGTTTAGGGTCAGACAGAGGTACTTAGACACCCCGGTGTGGGGTGGGGAGTTAAGGTGGGGTCTGAGGGAAGGGTCCAATAGGGGACAACGATTAAGAAGATTAAAATTCTTGCACCAAAAATCAACCTCTGATAACACAGAGAACTAAGAACTTTCTGGTAACAATTTGCATAGAGAGGATGTCAATAAGCCTTTTGCTTATGGCACTGAGAATGGGGTTTCCCAAGGCATTTTTCCAGGGTTCTCTTTTTCTTTGAAAAGAGGGGAAACTGCCCTCCACAAAGCCCAGTTGCACACAAATACTCAGGAGAGACCAGTAACAAGCTGTTGTAGTGGCTAAAAGTAATCAGCTCCTACCTGAAGAAGTCAAATGCATTTTCTTCCAGCTTCCTGGTTTTCCATGTATTTGTTTCTCCCCAGGCCATGGAGGTCCATGCACCAGCGTGGAGCACAGGGAACCCCAGAGCAGTAAGTTCAGGTGTCTTTGTGCTGTTGATTGTAACTGTGCTTGGCAGGGTGTAAAGTCCAGGTGCTGATGTTTAGCTGCTGTGTGCAGGGTGGGTTACCTGATGCCAGGAGTAGGGACAAGGCAAGCAGTGGGTACACCAGGGTCTGCATCTGGCAGTAAATGTGCTGATGTCTAATAGGACAAGAACTTTTCTCTGTTTCCTTTTCTCCTTTTGATCTTTCCTTTCTTTTCTTATCTCCTCCTCTTCTCTCATCAGGGTGTTAAATCTGGCTCTTTTAACTCTATTCAGATACCCAGTGTTCACAAAGCTGGCAAAAGTAGGATACCCTTGGAAGCCCTGTCAAAGCTGATTGAAATCAGCTCTGACTCAACAGTTTCCAAATATAGTCACAGTGCAATCACCTAAACATGAAGAAACCAGGATTAAAAATATTTCCTTGTAGTATGAAAATATTTTATTTATGCTGCTATAGTACTAGTTACCTATATTATATTACTATTGCCTAGTACCTATGCCTAGAGGTGGTTTTTGCTAGATTTGCAACAGTCCATGTCATCACACTGCGTCATCACAGGCCACTGTTTAGAGCAAGCAAAATAGTTCCAGCTTATACCATCATGTGCTATTAAAGTGCTTAAAATATTAACCATCAGGCATCAGCCTCTTCACTGCAATTATAAGCAGCTTGTTTCTGCAAATTGAGATAGGTAATGATATAAAAAACCTGATGAAATGGCACACATTTTGTTCCTGGCCAGGGTTGCATTTCTCTCCGACCTCAGGATTTATAAAACTCCCTCATGCCCTTTTGCCTGTACATGCAGTGCATGCATAAGTATCACAAGCGAATTACAATATAAAGGGGGGCACTGTCAATCTGATGGCCATTAAAATATGGTCACTGACCAAATCCCTTAATATACTGAGTTACTGCTGTTGGCTTTAAATACACTTTGGAGGGGATTAACTGCAAAGCATGTTAAACCAAGGGCATATCTCTCATCCTCAGCTGCCACCAATGGGGTGTAAGTTTTACATACAGAAGAAAGGAGAAGGATTTTGACAGCTGGAGATGCTTATCTTTCCGTACTACAGGGAAGGCTGGACAAGATGCTGCCTGCCACCTTTCCAGGCTGACATTATCTACACATCAGTGAAGGTGCTGAATGTCAGTCTGTGAGAACTGGGGAGCACCTGCTTCCATATGCAGAGAAGCTTGCCACCACACAACAGCTGCCGATAATGTTCTTTGCAGTGGGGTAGGGGAGGCAGGGCACAAAGCATGCATTCAGAATAGGCACCATCCTCACAAATTAATTGAGGAGTGTTTGTTAAAACATGCAATAACATTGCAAATACCTATGTTAGCTGGCAATCATTATCCATCATATTTAATTAATCCACTGATATTTAACTTACTCTGAGCTTCTTGTTAATATATGGAGTTTGATTTATTGTGGCAGGTATTGAATAGTAAAAAAATACTCCCACTAAGACAATAGGTCAAACTGCTGTGGAAGACAAGGACTGTTGCTGAAATATAAGAGCTTTCTGATGTCCTGGAAGCAATTCAGGCCAGCTGGCCTGTTGCTGAAATGTAAGAGCTTTTTGATGTCCTGACTGGAGGTGATACAAGCTGTAGCTGTTGAGCCACTGCAAAGGGGGTGGTGTCATTTTGTCAACACTTGATGCACATTTGAGGTCCAGAATATCTCTCTGTTTGGAGAAGAAGCTTTTCCAAATCCTACAGTGAGGTTCTCAGAAAATAATGATTAAAAAACTATCATACCGCCACAGGGTACTATTTTGGTGTAATATTACTCTGTAGACCCTGTTTTTGTGTTGTGCTGTATCTCAGCAGTTGTCCTCATGTGGTGTAGGACACTGCTCATGGTTCTTGGTCAGGGAATCCCTTCACCAGCAAATATGTCCTGGTGCCTCCAATGTGAGGCACCTGAGACCAGGCTTCAGAGAGCCCAGGTAAGGAGTAACATCCAAAACTTCGTTTTCAGCTGCAACGTAATGAAACTCGGGTAAGACACAGGGTAAGAACAGGTAAGAGGGAACTGAGGTCTCTAGCCCTGTGATATACTCGAGGAGAAAAATAGTCAGAAGTTTATCCCAGTTACAGGGACTGATGATGCATTTTTGCAACCTACAACAAACTGTTCCCCCTTCTCTGCCAAATGAGCAGCTCTCTTCCCTTGTGAATGGAGGCATGTATATTCAGAGGTGGGCAGGAATTTAGGTGTGTAGCTATGTTTAGAGTGCAATTCACCCAATCGTTTAGGTTGGAAAACACCTTTAAGATCATTGGGTCCAACCATTAACCCAGCACTGCCAAGTCCACCACTTAGCCATGTCTCTAACACTACATCTACACATTTTTGATCATTTTCCACCACTTTCTTGGGCAGCCTGTTCCAATGCTTGTCTACCCTATGAGTGCAGAATTTTTTCCTAATAATTCCGATACAACCATACTGCCAATGTAGTTAATTGGTGCAGGAGGGCTATTGACCAGGCCAAATGTTGGCATCTGTTACAGGTGAACCCTCTTGCTGACTAGACTGAGTAGAGTCAAAGTTCATGTACTTAAATGCAGCAAACTGTATTAAATTATTCTGGTGCTATGGCCTTTCTCCCATCAGGAGGCTGAGGCCCTCCCTAAGCTCCCCATCACCTCAGGCAGCCCTGTGTGGGTGTCTTGGCTACCTTTTGTTGTCTTGAGTGGCACCAGGATGTGACGCTGGGGAGCTGAACTGGAACCTGACTTCCTACTGCTTACAGTCAGGGTCTGGGCATGTTGTTCACCTCTTGGCACTTGGCACTTGACACAGACCATGCTCAGCTTTAGGTATCATGCCCCACCAGCACGGTCTCACTGCCAGTGTTTCTCACTGGCAAACTCTTGCTAAAACTTTTTGCTCCTGGTGTCCTCAGCTGGCAGACATAACACCCAGACCCTACAAGTCTCTGAACCCCAGGTTTTAGCTTTGGCTTGCAGATTTATGGAGTTACAGCAGCAAAAGGAAAAAGAACAAGCTTCAACTCCTCATGGGAACAGAGCCTGAGGTGGGGAGAGGGCAAGGATGAATGGGGCAGTGCACAAGGTGGGAAGCAAGGTCTCATTGCTTTACATATCAGGTCTCATGGCACACCTGCTTTTCTTTAATCATTGTTGAGTGTATCCTCAGTGTAATGTCTACAAATGATGCTTCAAATGTATAAACAATTTTTTTTGTTTAATAGACACATAGGTAGTAAAACAGTGATTGTTCATTCCTGCTTAAGTGCTGGAGGGAGCTTTAGTAGTTGGGAATAGCTGCTATAAAGGGTTTGAGGTCAGGATCCTTTGAGATTTTGAAATATTTCACAAGGTTTTTAACTAGTCTTAGTGTGCTGTCTCTCCCTGCCCCCAATTAGTGGGCTTTGTATTTTGGGATTCTGCTATGCATAAAAGTTCTGCTTTACCTACAGGAAAATAAAACCGCCCTTTAGCAAATATATTGCTTTTCAAAGCAAATTGGTTTCACTATATTTGGAAGCCCATATGTGCTGAAAAAAGCCCTTTAACTGAGAAGAGTTACTCAAAGCCCATAAAATGAATGTACAGTAAATGTTCATGAGCTCAAACCAGGGAGCTTTTTCATTGAACTGCAGGACACATAATACAACTGTAGAACATTGTTTTCTCCTTTTCATCACTTTTTGTTCATTAGTATGCAAAGCACATGCTATCTAATAGTAGAAACAAGTTTTTTAGCTATATCCCTTCTGAGGTGTTTACAAAATTGATTCAATGCAAATTAGACTAACTCCTAGGCTTCCCTCAGCTTTTCAGCTCTCTGGTTTTAAAGTCTCCTGTTATACCACAGTGCTGGTTTGGAGGTAGCATTTCCTTTTGTGGCACTGGCCTTGGGGCACTTCTTGGGTCCATATCTATGCCTCATATTTTGCTTGAACCTTAGGAGACCAGGGAGGCCCCAAGGATAACTCTGGACTACTGAGCTTCAGAGAACTGCCAGACAGCTGGACCCTGGTACCACTGATGAGCTCTCAAATCCCTCATGATGAAAGCATATCCCAGAGCTGGAACTGTGTGGGTGTCCGTTCTTAACATCTCAGGGATTAGAAGATAGGCAAGAGCTGAATTACCCTGGGATGGGAGAGCTCCCAGAGAGGCCTGCCTGAATTGTCATGCATTGTGCATCACAGCCTGGGGAGAAGCTGCCCTCCTCTCAGATACAGAGGGGCATGGAGAGCCTTTTATTTTGGAGACAGAGAAATGAGCAAGTGTGACTTCACAAGGGGCATTCCTTCTTGATAAAATCTTTACAAGGCAGATCAGGACTGCTCCTTTGCAGAGACAAGGAGCTAGCTTGTGAGCCACACAATATGATGATAACACAACATCCCATGTCCAGCCCACATTTTCTCCTGCCTCCAGAAGCATTCTAGTTCTTCTCTACACTGCTCATTGACTGAGAAAGTGAGACACAACACCTTCCACCCTGGCTGCTAGGATAATTTATTGCTGATACCAGAGAAAACTCAGCTTCTCCTGCCCGGCCCTTGCAGGTCCCTATTCCTCTGAATTATTGCCTGAGGTGCTGAGACAACCTCTAGTCCCTTGTAATCCAAAAAACTTTTTTACCAGCAAGCTACAGCTGAAGCTGTGTGGCTTTTCTTTCTCATTTCATCTGGAGCTGGATAGGGACGAATAAGGGTGAGGTGACAGCTCTGAGTAGCTCCTGGGAGAAGGAAAGCTGAATAAGCTGCAGGGGAGAAGTGATGTTTTGTTTTCATAGGACTTCAGTAGGAAAGTAAATAAGAATACTGCCCTAGATGGATAAGTTAAACCTGAGATAGCTGGGGAGGTTTAGCTGTCACTACCATCTGCCTTTCCTCTCTCCTGGAAGCTGCCTCTCCAGCTGAATGATTCATGAATCACCTCAATTTACAGCATGGCATAGTCATACGAATTAAAATTAATGTGCACTGGCTTTGATACATTAAGCTGTAAGAGCAGCACTGCAGAGACAGAGACACACCCCAGTCAGGGCGTGCCTGATCCAAGAGGAATACTTGGCTCTGCAAGAGTGCAAGATGGTTCCTGAAAAGAAGAAACCTGTCAGCCTTCCTAGTGCCATCCATGCCAAATATGTGCCAATAGCTTTATCACCCGCAAGCTATTTTCCTGTGCCCTCTCCAAATATGTTTCCAAAAAAAAAAAAAAAAGAAGTAAAAAAGGATAATAGAAAATAGTTTTAGATTATTTGGTTCAAAACTTGCTTCCTCAGCAAGACTTGTATATTTTTTCTGTTTCTCTCTGAAATGTTTTAAGATCCTGAATTGCAATTGTCTCTAAATAGAACACCTCTAACAGGCAGTTTTTACTAACTCAGTTTGCTTCGGTTTCATGCAAGGAAGTGTCATGGCTTGTAGTCACGCTTACCAAGAGGAATCAACAATTATACTCATCACTTCCATGTTATCTGAGATGATCTTGAAATAAATTTTAGGTTTTTACTGGCATCAAGATCCGTACAGCAGAATCATGAGCTGAATTAGATGTACCTCTTCAGAATTCACACTGGGTTTGATCTGCCAGGTATGCCTTGGGAGGTCATCGCCAAAGGAATGTGGTTTGCTCTTTTCCAATGTACCCAGTGAGTGAACTCTAAAAGGCTTAGGGAGGGGAGCCCCTGGGGTTTCCTGGGACTTGGAGATAAACTAGGCAGTCTGTAACTACACTGAGCTGAAGAGAGAGGACAAAAGAAGACTTAAGAACTCTGGAAAAAAAAACCCCAAAATAATAAAAGCTTCCTTTGCCAAGTTGTAAAGAGAAAAACAAACAAACATTAAAAAACAAAGTCTCTTAAATGAATTGCATTTACATCCAGCTGGTGTTTTGAATGATTTAAGGACAGATTCAAGTTCCATTTCTCTATTTTCTTTCCTTCTCCTCCTTCCCCCATTCCCTCCTCTCCCTGCTCCCCAGAAACGCATGCTGTGCCCTCTGCAAGCCAAGTGTGAAATAGCTGCCTTCATTCATGTGTGACCTGCATCAGCCCTCCAGGAGTGTGGAGGGGAGGGAGTTTTTCCTCCTGATTGTTGAATGCACAGGGTCATAGGCAAGACCTGCAAAGACAGCTATATTGTCTCGTCTGCTGTGTGTGAGGCCCACAGGTTCCCTCACGCAAGTACTGAGAATTACACCACCAGGGCCTTTGAATTGCATCTATTCTGCTCTAGAGGCAGCTGCATAATGTTACAGTGATGCTAAATGCTTCAAGGCTGTGGGGGCTGAAGCGGAAAATCCCCTGGGTATCACTGATAGGGGATCACCTTGCCCTCTGCAGCTCATGTTCTCCCACAGCTGGTTTGGGATAAAGTAGAAAAGAAGGAATCCACATCTCCCTGGTATAAAATAACAGTCTCTTTTTAGTGTCATGTGCATGTCTGAGCCATCTAAAACCTTCCACCTATTTTATTATTTTGTATGCTTCTGGTGTACATTTGCTGTGATTGTGAAGACAGGGTTATTTCTTGCTTAGGAGTGATTTTTCTCAAAGAGAAAGTAATGGTAGCTCTCCTGTTACCTACTGCTGCTCCCCAGAATGTGAGCTTTTCTAATATAAACCAAATCTTGCAGTGACAGGGAGCTGAAGCAGCCCAGCACAGCACATATGAAACTGAAAAGTAAATGGAAATTGCAGCTTTGCTTTTATCAGCTTGCAGACAGTTGATTCTTTTTTGTCTTGGCTAGCAGAAGAACCCCACCTCTCTTCTCCTACAATAGATCTGGAGGCTAAGAATAGACAGGGCAAGTTCGTCTGATAGGCTTTAGTGATGTCTCTTGAGAAAAAATGGGCAATCACCAGTCCATCAAGTTAAGGCTCTGAGAGGAAGACAGCCCAGGAAGCACAGGGTGAGCATATTGATGAACTGCCTTGTTCAGCATTTGTTTAGGTGCCACCTGTAGCTGGAGAGGTTTTGCTTTTCTCTCCTGTGCTTGATTGCATCAGCGTGTGATGCTTTCCTTGCTGCTTCCTTCCTCCTCTTCAACAAACAAACAAACAATTAAGTTTAAAGCCATGCTTATCAGGGAGGCAGGGTTGGATTAGCTTACAAAAATAAAAATTTCATGGTGTGCTGGAGACAGACACGGAGAACAGTGAAGCACTTAAATAGCTGTGTTTGTGCAGTGCTGTGAGCATTCAGAGTGTGTCACTTAGACCTCAGCCATCGGCACCAGCCTCCTGCAACAGAGCTCAGAGACCATCATCCCCCCTCTCAGGCTGCTGACCCAGGGTTCACAGCAGGTTTAAATACAAAGACTAGTTATGGTTCACCCATCTGTGGAACACCTAGCTGATAGGTGTTCCCCAATTGAATGAAAAACATGGAAAAAAAAGTTGTTTAAAAAAATAGCTGATGTTAATTTTCCTTGGAATTGTTATGAGCCTAAAGGGCACTTTCACAGCTGTACTGTCAAGACCAGCTTGTGGCTCTCAGGAAATAGTGGTGGCTACTTTGTCTTCTTTTTCACCTGCATAGTGGCAACCAGATTTTTAAAGGATAATAAATGAAATTATGGCTTGACTTCAAAAGAGCAAGGTGAGAATGGTCAGTAGTTTGCTTTTCCATAGGAATGTTGCCTAGGAAACCTCAGCCTGCAGCAGCTGTATGTTAGTAAAGACAGATTAACTCTGTCTGTGAGGAGACATGTCAAGAAAATGCTTCTAAAAGGAAGGGGGTGCAGGGGGGCCAAGACCCACCCTTCAGCCTGTCCTTGCTGTCCTGCAATTAAGGCATGTCACTAACAGCTAGAGCTGCCAAAGGACCTTGGGATGTTCCTGGCAGTCACTGGTACACTAATTGCTAAATTAAGGTGATCCAAGCCTCTCTTTGTCTTTGGAGCATTTCAAGAGGCACATGATACACATGGAGCATAACTGAGATGGATCTGCCTGTGCTGTGGTGGGGGGCACATTGTCTGGGGATCTGAGGATGACTGCTCCAAAACACCTGGACAGATACAGAAGTAATCCTTGAAACACTGTTAGGAGGCAGAGAGATGGCATCACTAAAGAATGAGAGGTGATACAATCAGATAGTAATGAAGATCCTGTCAATACCAAGATAGCAAAGGGAAAAGAAAATAAAAGCTTTAAGGGGAACGGGGCAGCTCTCAGGAGGGAGAGAAGAAAACCTCACTCTTCCAAAGATAAAAGAGCCATAATTAAAAGCATACAGAAAACTAAGCAGTTTGGAAATATGTTAAAGTTGAGGTGATATTGTCAATAGAGGAGGAAATAAGGCACCTTTTGTTCTTTCACAAAAGCTGTCAGAAGCTAACAGGTAATTGGAAAATAATTTTCTATATGACAAAACTTGAAAAAAAGAAGATTTTGTACAAAAACTGAAGGAAAACTGGAATTAGTGAATGAAGGCCTTCAGTACGAGCTGAAAAATAACTAGATGTCAAAGCTAGCTGAAATCTAGTGGCATGTGTAATGCCAGGTAGAGTATTGACTGCCTTGGAAGAAAGGGTCAAGGACAGGTGACTTACATAATTTCAGAATAAATACTCTTTTCAATCCAGCACTGCAATCACTGTTGCATCTCTGCATTTCCTACAAGTACAAATACAACAATTCTATAAAGCCCGTTTCTCTTCACTGCTTGGAAAAACCTCACTTCTTCATTTTTTTGTGTATGTAATATACATGTAGCAGAGAATGAAAGATTGAGGTGCTCTTTAGAAAAATGGAGGTTCAGAAGTGAAGTTTTTAAATCCCAGGAACTGTTTTTTTGTTCAACCCTTAGCTGTAAATCCCAAAGACCTGGGCATCTTCTAGCACTTCTAGAATTATGTCTGTATTCTGCAGCCATACCAAATAGTCCCTGCTGGTTGACACTTTCACTGGAATTCTGCTTTGTGGCTTGCCACAGAAGACGTTGTCAAGCAGCTAAAGCCAGTCCAACAAAAAGATTACCAAAACCTTGTAGAAAATTAAAAACTGAGACAGAAGAGATTATCTACTCTCTGTCTTTTCTTCTTTCAGGATTTCATGACCAATTTTTCTAACTTACACTTTACAGTCCTCCAGTGGTGGAAGGGTTGGCTGTCCTTTTCATCAAGAAACATTATGTTTAGCCTAAATTTCCCTTGCTGCTGTTTATGCTCACTGCTGTTTTTCCCAGCCCTGTTAGGGAGGGGGAAAAATTACTCTATATTTTGATTCTATATCTTGAACACATAGCCAAAACTAATTATCAACTAATTTTTCATCCTTCTTTTTAATACAGCATGTACTTCTTCTCATGTACAGCATCCACATCCGGTGTACAGTAGATTCCCCCAAGAGATCCCACAGGTTTATTGATGTATGCTGGATATCAGCAATAAATAGAATAGGGGGATTATTCACCCAGCTACATGGGTCTGTTTATCTATTTTCTCCTGAGTCTGAGCCTGTTCTTTCCCTGCAGGAGGGCAAAGACCTTCGATTGCAGCTGGCAATCAGTGGAAGTGTTCTAGCCCAAGGCACACAGTGTTGGGGTTATGCTCCTTGGGAGCTGTGGACTGGTATCAGAGACAAAACCCAGCCAGAGCTTTCTCTGCACTAAACAAGGTGCTCTCCCAAGGTCACTGAGTGCATCTGTCAATCTGTATCATTCACCTTCAGTACAGGATGCTGTCCTATAATTGCTCCTATTACCCCAGGATTCTTGACCTCCTGGACTTCATGGGATGCTTTTTTTTAAAAAAAAGAAAATATATATATTTTTGCCATTATTATAATTTCACATTGTTGTCCTGGTTGTGTTAGGCAGTCAGAGATGATCTTCAGGCCATGGGCTGATTTAGCAATGAGTGCAGCAGCTGCTCTGAGAAAGTGAAGTCTCTAGAGGGGATTTTTGAAAGTGATTCTATCTTCTTACTTGCATAGCTTGCACCTGAGCTCACCGTGGGAAGAAGGAATCCATCAGCACCTGTTAAGGCTCAAATAAAATGGAATCTGCAATATGAATAGTTCATGTTATCCATATTGGCAGATATGACCCCTTGGGGGAAACTCCCTTTCACTCCAGACTTTCACTCCAGAGTCTTTGCAATAAAGACCTGGTTGAATGTGCCTGTTTCTGGATTATCTGGAAAGTCCTGAAAACATCCCTGGAACAAAGGGACTCTATTTATGTGGGCAATGAGTTTAGCTGTGTCATGGGCATCAATGGAGAGTCTTTTGTGCTTGCAAAGGTCATTAAACTTTCAGCAGTTCCTATCCAAATGTAGCAACCTTTCTAGGGAAGGGTTTAAAGAACAAACCCTCAAAGAGTTCCATGCAGGTGTCTAGTAATATGTCGCAGTAGAGACACATAAAACACCTTTTCTTGTGCAGCAATAGCAGCCCTTTATTGTTCACAGCTCATATTTATATGGTTTTCTGAAAGCATTGTGTTTAATTTTAATTAGTTAGTAACTTGTTGCTACTCATTTCACTGGTTAGTAGTTGCTAGCATACGTGTACACCAAAGACTTTCTTCCCTAAAGAGGTTTACACTCTTGTAGAGTAATTCTCACGTGTACAGAATCAGTTCTCACAGGTACCAGGTTTTTTTCTCACAGGTGCAGGCTCCATTTATCACGTCTCTACCCCTATTCCAGCTGAGTCACTCTCCCAGAGTTCCTTCCCTTCTACTTGGCCGAAGTAGATTTTACACGGGCAACAAGGCCTTATTTTATAAGGTACTATATGCAACAGTAACACCTCTGGAATAGGGAATAAGGAGCTCTTCCCTTGTTACAGACCGAAAAGACCTTGTGTGGGCTACAGACTAACACATACTTCAATGAAGTGAGAATGGACATGCTGGGTAAGAACAAATGGCCATTCAGCTCTCTTTGAATGTGTCCAGGAGAAGATTATGGGACATGAGAAATAAACTGTGATGATTTTACATTATGTATTTTCTCAGCTCTCAGCAACCACTGGTTTAGGGAAAATAGTAAGAAATTGCAAATGTTTAGAAGACAGAAAGGAGGGGTGGAAAGCACACAAACCAAAAGGAACATGGTCCAAGTCATTTGTAATGAAGACCCAGGCGGCATCCAGCCTTTGGGAAGATAGGTTTTCACACTTGTGATAGAAGCAAAATCATAAATCTGAATAAAACATGGGATATGTTAGCAACTGAAGGGCAAATCTCTTTGACAATTACTGTCTGCTCTGGCTGGCTACTAAAGACCAGATAAGGGACAGGAACTGTGGATTACAGGTAGAAAAAATTTTTGAAGGGGGGCTGAGCTCTGTTGGATTTAGTATATAAAACAGATGTGTCCTAGAGTGACTTTATGATGCCTGTATCCCCAGTCGTCTGTTCTGTATATTGCTTTGTACCTTTAAGAAGATTCTTAGNTGTCTGACATCCTGTGAAGGACAGGGGAGGGAGAGGAAGAAGGAAAGTGGGGCTAGCAATTGGCATGAATCAGGATGACTCTGCTGGCTCTGACAATGCTCTGGTGGAGCTCTCCTGAGTCATTCATATAAGAAGCAGTGTTAGTGGCTGAGGTTGTATAAAGAGATAAAATAGCTTTATACTGAGAATTATATAGATTGGTAGTCCTAACTTATTTTTCTGACAAGGAAGGAGAACCATGCATCTGTCAGTTTGTTCAGAGGTGTTACCATCAACTATATACGGGGTCTGACTTCGGGATGTGGAGGATGTTGGCTTCAGTGGAACCCTGCCAAAGGTTTTAAATGGAAAACGAACAGAAGCAATTTTAAATTGAGGATGGAGATTTTGCTCAGAATGGTCTCAATGATCCAAGCTGCTTTTCTGCAGTAGAAATCCTGACCGGCTTTTTTCTGAAATTCCCAGTACTTTGTGACCTGAGGATATTGAGACATAAAAAAACTGAAAGTGATGGGCCAGTTGATCATCTGAATTTGCCTGAATGTCAGGGAAAGTCTCAAACCAGAGTGCAAATCATTCATTCACAGGAATATGTGTTGAAGTCACTTCTTAGAAATTCTGGTTTTAATAGACAATGCTGCCATTTATTGATTAGAAGGGAGCATATCACCCTATTACTCCTTGACATCCCATAACTCCAGGACACTCAACTGTTTCTGCATTAACAAGAACATACTGAAGAAATAGTCCAAAACAAGACTCTCTGGAAGGTTTCCCAAAACCTCCAAATAAAATCATAATGTTCTTCAAGTTATCATAAGCATTGATTTCTCCTTAATTTTAAATAGACATACTATGATAATAAAACATTTTAACTTTACTTGTTCAATAGCAATATTTTTATAGAGAACCCTCTAATTAGCTTGTGTGTTTTCTATTTTCTGCTTAATGGTGACAAATGACATTTAATTCAGGCCAAAATTATCATCATCGCAGAATTATGCTGAAGAAATCACTGTTTTACATTTGAACTTTACTAGTTACTTCTCAATGAGAGGAAATATCTTTCTGCCTGACATACCTGGTCCTATCTCAAGTGAAGTCACATGCATTGAGTTTTAGGGAGGAAAGTGCTAACAATTTTAATGTTCTCATACTCAATTTGGCAGGGGAAAGTAACTGAATTTTTATGGGAAAAGGTTGGATTTAGAGTAAATCTTTGTTTCTGAGTCATGACAAGGGAAAGACTGATGTGATTATCATACTTGCTAGTGTTAAGGAAAAATAATGATGCATCTATCTCTTTGGTGGATTCCCGTTTTAGCCAAAGCTGGAAATGCAGAATCCTGCGGATATAATTGAAATTTCTACTTCCCAAAAAGTCTTTTCCAATAAAAAAGCCTTCATTGTGAGAATGATGTATCAAAGTTAATCAGGCTTGCATGGGAGAACAGGTGTGCTTATAGGTGTGCATGAAAGATGAATTTTAGATTTAAAAAAAGACAAATTACTCACAGATTGTAAATCCATTAAAATGAATTTTTAGGTCCTTTGCCTGCAAGATGGCTAAAAATAACTCAACAGACAGCCTTGAGAAGCACCTTGAAGCCAAAGTTTTCTCTGTCCCATGGAGGGGACCATGTCTTACTGTGCTCTCGTGTGGCAGATCAAAAAGCAATTGAATTCAGCAACCACCGCAGTCACTCTAGGCTCTTCCTATTGATTTAAAACTTGATATATTTTATTCTTTCCCTTCAGATGCAAATAGGCTGTGGGTTATGGAAGGTGAAGGTGCTAGAATTTTTGAGAAGTTAAAGGGGTTTTGGCAAAAATAAGATTCGCAGAAGGATAAAGCAGCTGAAGATTTTTAGACAAGCAACGCACTGTATGTTTTGATTAAAACTGTTCTCAGTGAAATCATTAACATTGCTAATTAAATTGTCACTTTTAGATTTCATGATTAATAGTTGATGGAGATGAATGGGAAAAGTCACACCTCTCCAGTCTTTTGCTCCAGGCATTTCAAGATTTCCTTCATAACCACTGAAGTTAGTATCTACTTTCACAGGCAGGAGCAGTAATGTGATCTGGGTTCCTTAGCTTTGTATTTGAAGTCGACTGCTGAGAGGACCTCCCTGTGAGAGGAAAAGTCCTCACTGCTCTGAGAAGGCACTAAGGGCAGGCAGGGTTTGAATAGGATTTGAGTCTTTGAATGTTTGGGGGCACTGGAGCCCTCCAAGCACGCCTGTCTAGCTTGGCCCCTCTGCTACCTGGGCAGTGGGCAGTGCATACTAAAACCCTGCCATCCACAGGGTCATTTAGTGCTTCTCTCTGTCTAAGCCAGTCACTGATTTTCAGGAAATTGGCAAAAACACATAGTTTTTAATATGGTTGTCTTCATGTTAAATTTGGATACTGTCCCAAGTCTAAAATTTATTATGGCTGAGTAAATAGATATGTAATGTACTTTGATGCACACAAGAAACTCTTTTCTCGGCAAGCAGGGTAGACAACAGACCATTTCTTCAGGTAGGATCAATACCTGCACACACCATTTTCTTCCCACTGAGAGTTAGGGCTTTATCCGTTTCCTGCCAAAGATTTTGACACTGGATGATAAACTTGTCACTGCCAGACAGGCAGCCCTGCCTTGGGGACAGAGGAGTGCATGCAAGCTTTGTAACCTTCAATATCACCTTTCTTGGTGCTTTTTCGAGTTTTGTTTGGTATTCAGGGTTGGAAAACTTCTTCTCCTTCGGTGAACCTTCTGCTTAGTGCCCATATCCTATTATTTCAGTTTGCCACTAACCTTTTGCTTCCTCCCCTCCCCTTTTTCTATAAAACCTATGGAATAAATCAGATAATTGGGAAACAACTGACTACTGTGCTGACTCATACCCATTAATAGTTCTCTTAACAAACTTATAAATGGAGGATGAGTATTACTGCTGATGGTCCACAAGGAACAAAATAACTCTGCTTGATATTCAGATCAACAGCTAAACAGAAGCAGCAGTGGAGAAAAACCAAGATACTTCCATTGAAAATTGATTCAACTAATGCAGAGCACTTATAAAGAAATACATTTTAAAGCTTAATCTTAGGCACTATCTGAATTTAAGCAAAAAATCTGCATACACCTCACTGCAAAATGCTCTCACGAGCTAAAAGGGTCACTGTAAACATCCATTACTTGCACTTTCTCCACCTATCCAGTCACTGTGAAGAGGAGGTGAAAATGACCTCTTGCCTTCTACATGGGAAGTGAAATTTCCTCACTCTCAGATATGCATTCCCAAAGGAGAAATGAAGTAATGTGATATTCAGAGCAGCAACATTTAACTTTTCAACCTCGTTGAATTCACAGCTGCTGCACTCGGTATCTGCTCTTACACACACCAGGCAAGAGGGCTGGCTGACACTGCATGTTCACAGCAGCTGCCAGGCTGGGAGAAGATCTGCCTTTTCTGCTCAGGAGAAACAACTGGAGAACAGAGTTACCTGTTTTTTCCCCTCAGACTGAGGTTTAGACTCACCTCAGGTCAATCAGAAAGTACCTGTTACCCTCTGGGAGGATGCATATCTTCTTTCTTGGAGTTTTCCTGTTTAGAGGCTGAGGTGGTGGAAGTTCTTTCCAGCAGT
Organism: Donacobius atricapilla; assembly: GCA_013397315.1. NCBI lineage: Eukaryota > Metazoa > Chordata > Aves > Passeriformes > Mimidae > Donacobius > Donacobius atricapilla. The sequence goes on from WBMY01012475.1 coordinate 16,676, forward strand.
GACTGGAGACCCCCCTGAGCATCAATGGTTTGCTCACTGTTCAGCCCCACTGCTGGCTAAACAACCCCCCTGGGTGGGAGAAGTGGAGGAAGCAAAGAGAAAGAAAATACCTCTACTGTCAGTAATTTAATGCCTTCCTTCTCAGAGCAGTGAGGACTTCTCCTCTCACAGGGAGGTTCTCTCAGGCATGACAGTTTCGTGTGTGTGGATACAATGTCAGGCTACCTCAGGAAGCAGCCCTGTGGCTTCAGGATTTAACTAGCTGTGTACTTGCTATATAGCCTAGGATTAGGGAGGAACGACTTCAGTGGCAAAATGCCAAATACAGAAACTTTAAAGTTCCTGAAAAGGCTGTTGTTTATTTATTAACTCTGTTACTCTTAAACATATTGACTCTGCCTTTTATTGTTTATTAACTATTCCACCAGGTGAATTAAAATCATAGAAGAGTTCTGTATTCATGCTTTCATATAGGTTTACATATCATGTGGATAATTACGTTATTCCTACTAACTTGAAGGAAATGTAAAAATGAGAAGCTCATCCTCACACATGAGATGCTATTAATTAGGTCAGATATAATCTATTGGTTAATGAGATCCTTTAGACTTTGAACACAGCTTCTGTTTAATTCAGAGCTTTAGACACTCGCTGTAGTGTACAAACTCCAGATGATTACTGGGATCATCTAGGACTAGGAGTGGCCCCATAACACAGTCAATTCCAGCAGACAGTCTGGATTGCACCACATCAATATCACTGTCCCATAAAAAATGGAGCCCGAGTTTTGAAGAGTGTCATGAGAAGACCTGGGTTTATGAAGGACAGGTTTGATCACACTGCAATTGGCTGCAATCTGAATCAGTGCTATTTATTAAATAGGGAGTTTTGTAAAGGAAAATCAAGGCACATAAGTTTGCAACTTATCTTCTTTTCTTCCGTGGGATTTTTATTGAACATACTTTATAATGATTGTGGGTTATAATAAGCAATAATTCATTATGGACCTGATCCAAAGACCATTTTAGTCAGTGAAGGAAATCCCATGTAATTCAGAAACTACCATTCACTGCAAAGGGTTCTGGATCAGCTCCAGTAACTATAAAGTCTGTTCTGGAAAAGCTCATTCCCAGACTGTACAGTAGCTCTCTATCAGTGTGACCAGCAAATTACTACTGGAAATTTCATGGTTTTTTCCATGTTTTGATTAAGACTTCCATGTAAATTTTCCCATCTGCATGTCATTAAATATGTCAAGACAAGCAGATGTGATTCCCAGAGTTGACTACAGTATCATAATAACCACAACCAATGGTCTGCTAAGTGCCAAAAGGGGTCAGTCCTTCACCCCTTTCAGACTACACCTGGAGAGCTTACATGGGGCCATAGACATTTTTTTTCCCATAAATAAGCCCCATACATTCATAGACACCATTAAAATTGTGCGACTGCAGATCTTTACAAGATTCCAGATAATGAAGAGATCCCTAAGGTCCTGCACAGGAATTCAAGGTAAAAAAGTCAAGAAAAAAAAAATTAAGGGTCAGTTCTTCTTTGTGTCATTAGGAAGAAAAAGACCATCAAATGCTATAACCAGTAAACTAGTAAATGTTTAAACCAGCTGAAATGTCCAACAAGGGAAAACAAAAAAACTAGTCTAGGCTGAAATTAAGCCCTCAGCTTCCTTCCCCACCATACTGCACACTAGCCCTTGTCATTCTAAGAGACCAGTTGGTTTCAGAGGAGAAGGGAATTGAGCTGAATAGTAAGCTGCAAGTACCAAACTATTGTCAAGCAGGGGAAGGGATCTCTGTGGGTAAAATGTTTCTTATGCATCTGTGCATGTTGACCAATGAGCTGTGAGGGAGAAAAGATGTGTCTTCCCCTTTCTAGTTTGTTTTTTGTAAGATAGTTGTAGTTTTGCTGTTCTTCATGTGGTTTTGCAACATAAAGTTAAAGAAAAATATGTGTATTCTAGAACTGCAGGGGTAGTTTTATATAATATTGCTCAGCACTGTAAATTTGACCGTAGACCTAATATTTTGGATCTATTCCTACTTCAGTGCTAAAGGAGACTGAAGTACTTAAGAACTTTAAATATGTAAATATTAGGCTTAAAAATCTCTGCCCTTAGAAGGACTTCTTCAGTGCTGGGGGAGGCTATTTATTTCCTTCTTTGTATATACAGCCATGGATTCCCTCCAAAGACTTGGTGCCAGCTCTCCTAGCAGCAAAGAAGATACTGGTAGTTAGAGATTTCATCAAAGAAAATGGACTTTTGTCTCCTCTGTGTAGCACTCAGTCTTAACTCCAATCAAGTTAGTGGAATATGGGCCTGAGTATTCCACATCCCAGGTAATGTTGCAAACCAAGACACATAGCAGGTAAACAGAAATTTGGGAGAACCACACTGGAGGGACAGTTCAGGTCCCAAGATGCTTTACCCAGTGTCTAGGGACCAGATCTACAAATATCCACTTTTACAGGCCTCTAATATTTCCAGTGAATCATATTTTCTGTGCTTGCATGACTGGACAGTGTAGCTCAGACACAGAAGGAGATGGACATCTTCTTGAATTGCTGGAATGCCTGTAAATGATTTATGTCAGTGAAATGGGGAGACACAGAAAGCTTGTGGGATCCCCATCCCCGGGAGTGTTCAAGACCAGGCTGGATGGGGCTCTGAGTAACCACTGGATCCAGCCCAAGCAGTAAATCCAGTCTTCTCAAACTGTCAGACTGAACTGCAGATGTGCATGAAGGTCCGTGATGTCCAGTCAGAGTTATTATAGGCTAACTCTGCTTGGGCTGCTCTATGTCCACAAACTTCAGAAAAAAAGTATAAAAAATTATGCATGTGGACAAAATCTGTGTTAGAGCCTGGATACATCCCACATAATGTTGTGTTACTCCACAGGAATTCAGGAGTTTTGAATGTACTTATGCAGCAGCAGAGGTCTCACAAAGTGCTCCTATTAACTAAAATTACATTTTCTGTTATCTGACATGAAAGGAGAGACTTCCTCCAAAATTATCTTCACTTTTGATGAAACACCTTGCAGCTTTCAAAAAGGTGCAGAATAATAGAAAATTCACAGCCTGATCAAAATCTGAGACCATTAACTGAGACTGGTTTCCCAGAATAGCTGAGAGAGCGATCACTCCTCCTGGATATTCATGCACCAGAAAACTCTTGTGGAGAAATAGATTGTCAAATCACTGAAGAAGGACTGGACATGGGCAGATTAAATTTGAACTGTGCACCTACAACTTTAAAACAATACCTATGTGGGTCCTGAATGTGGCTCATCCCACTATGGAGATCCAGGAGTCAAGTTGAGTTATTTCTCACGGATGCAGTTTAATTTTTCTTTTTTGCATCTAAGTGTCACTGACTAATGAAAATATATTGGCACAACCCTTGCAGGTTATTGTTCCATGTGGCTGTACTTCTTAGCTGGGAATTTGCAAGCAGGTCATGGCTGAAAGCAATATGAAGGCACTCAGCCATTCAAATATTCAAAATGTATCATGCTATATTTATTGGGATCAAAGTCTGACAAGATTATGTGTATACTAGGAACTGATAATGAAACATGGCATTGCATTGGGACTGGCTGTGTCAGCAACAGAGAAATTACAAACTTTAAATATTTATATAGTAAAATGAAATGCAACCATTAATGTTTCCAAGAAGCATGCACTGCTGTGCTATAGATAGAAATGAAGAATAGAGTTTTGGAATATCTCTTACAGGACAATTTATCATTTCTGCAGAATAGTTCCATGTCTGTGGAAACATGGTCTTAAAGAAATTAGAAAAAGAATTGCAAAGAACCAGCAAGGTCTGAACAAGAAAAATGGATGTTCCTAAGGGCTTAAGTACACAATGGAAAATGAATGTCATAAGTAATCTGTTTTTCTGTACAGCTGATTTGTTTATGTTGATTTAAAAACAGTAAGTACATACATTTCTTTAAAATGCTTTGGAAGCCAAGGATATTTATGGTCCTTCAAGAGGTCATATACTTATTTTCATTAACTTAATTCTTTGAAAAACAACCACTTTGATGTTTATTATCTTTGGCGTGAGATGATGAGGAATAAGCAGAGCAACCCTTAAACACAGTTAATGGGGCTTAATCTCAGTTGCTTTTCTATGCTGGAAGAAATCTGAAGTCCTGCCTAGAGCATGAAAAAGGAACCCTGGGAGCGTTTAGGATGTGGACCTGATACACCATTTCCTTCAGCAGCTTGATGGAGCAAAGTTTCCTGTTGCAGTCCCAAATTCATCAACTATAAACCCAAGGACTACAGCAGGGCTGGGATTTCTCTTGACTTATTCCCCAAATGGGATGAAAACATGGTGATTTCTGCCCAGTGATAAGAAAAACCTGCTTTATTACAACACCAAAGTTAGTAAATTAAAGTCCTGGGAAGCTATGCATATTGATTTGGATTGTCTTCAGTTGTCTTGTCTAAGCTGCTGGTGTAAAATTACAATTTTTTGAGACAAGAAGGGTTAAGGACTTAGTGTGCTTCAGTTTCTGTTTTCTGCATTTCTCTTTTGACTGCTGTTTAGCGTAAGCTCACTTGAACCAACTGAAAAGGTGAACTGGGAAAAGGTCTCCTCCCTTCTATGAGTGATGGCCACAGCAATAGAAATCAGACCCATTGCCACCGGGAGCTCCCTTCCTTTTCTCTTGCCTTGCACAGGCCGGGACCAGGAGAACATCCAGCTGAGGTCTAACCCAGCAAAATGAAGCAGTGCTCAGTCTGAGGCCAAAAGAAATCCCTGAACATCTCAGCACCCCACCAGGTGAACTTCAGCATCAGTTCAGAGAAGGATGGAACTGAGTACTGGTACACTCTCAGGTTACATCATCTTAAATTGCTAGGCAAGCACAAACTTGGTGTCCATGCAGCTATGACAGTCTTTAGTGATTGTTGCCTCCTTATCTTAGCTTCAGCAGAAGCATCCATGTTGTAACCAGGATGAATTTCAGAATCTAAGCATTTGGTATGAATGATGTATGCAAAATGCTATTTTTTCCCCATCACTGTATACCGTGACTCTGAAAAATCATTGACAAAAGAAAAGGATGCATTGGGCCAGGGTTTTTTATCGCTTGTCATGAATTGGACATCATGTATCTTGTGTACTGCATTTCATCACCACAGAGATCAGGTCCCTCCTGAAGGTGATGGAAGAACAAATCCTGCAAGCTGCAATCAGGCAAAGCACCCACACTTGTGCTACATGGTCCTGAGGCTGTCCAGGCACTGGGACTCTGTGTTGGCAGGAGGAAAGGACATGGTTTGATCTGTTTGTTTTAAGAATAGCACATTCTATGGTTAAAACCACAGTCATGATTTCTGAGCTCTGACCTACTAGAAAATTTATTGATATCATGCTGCATGTCTCACATGCCACCAAACAGCTGCTGGGACCTGTGTATATGCAGTGACCGTCAGGTCTTCAAAGTTTTAGGCAGGCCAAGAAGCTTTTTTAAAAATAAAGGGACTTGTACTGGGCTTCATAACCTCTGAGCAGAATTCAGTCTGCCATTAAATCCTTGTCCTTTTTTCTGACTATAAGCTTCAAGGCTTGAAAACAAAATAAACTTTTCTTCCTTACAGAGGTGTTTAAATGCTATTGCTAAACTTAGTGCCTGTGTCATCACATACAAAGAAACAGGAGCTCAGGCTAATAGAACTGTATAGTGCCTAAGTTGCATATGTTGCTTCTTATCTTGCAAATAAGGTGGCAACTTGCTTTGGTTTATCTTGGTGGATGAGATGATGACCATTTACAATTCTGAGTGTGGATGCTCTTTGGGAGGTGAAATAGTCATTCTGCATTTTCTCCTCAAAGTTGCTATTCAGCAAGGGAAATACTATAGTACTAAAAAAAAAAAAACCTGAAGTGGTATTAGAAACATACTTCTGAAAAATTGGGGTGATTTCAACTTTTAAGCTTAACCATCCCTTAGCATTCACATTTGAAGCTGGGTGATGGATATTTTTCAGGCAGGATCTGTCTCTACTGTTAGCCCTTCCACAATGCAAGTGATCATCTTGATTAAACTAAGCATCCAGCAGAGAAATCCAAGGAATTCAGAAGAGTTTACAGTCAGAAAACACCACAGTGCTGACACCAGAAGTTGCAGTAATTATTTCTGTTGCACTAAAGGGTATAAGTCTTGTCTTCTAAATTTAGTAAATGGGAAGGCCCAGGCAATAAGGACAAATATATTTGCATTATGCGTATTCTTCATGTGGAAAAGACTATATAGGAAATGCTGTGGTAGAACTGATCATTAATACTTTAATATCTTTCGGGAATTTGCAGTCAAATGTCTTTTCCGTTTTAAGAAAAATCTTTCTTGGTTGAATATGCCCCAGGGTGGTTGCCTGATCCTGGACTGGGGGTTTCCTTTTTGCCATTAAAGTGAAATATCAAATTACAATTTACAAGTAAATTTGCAGTCTATTGTGATAGCAATATATCATCTGATACAGAGAAGCATTTCCAGAGCTCAGGGAAACAGCTCTCTGCATTCTTAAATGTCTGAATATTTCAAATACAAGAGTGTCAGCAACAACATTTTAACCATACTTCCTAATGGGCAGTGGCAGGGGGAAGTGGAAGGATATTTCACATTTCATATTTCACATCACAGCAAAATTGAATAGAAGCAGTGGAGCATTCATGCATTTTTTAATACTTGCCGTTACTCTGCAGAGAATTTAGTTTATTAAATAATGGTTCATTTCAAGAAAAGTTACAATATTTCATATCAGATGCTGTTTTTCTCCAGAATTTTTCTGGGTTGCTTTTTTTTCTGTTGTTTTCTTTTGGGGGTTTTTTGTGGTTGTTTTGTTTGTTTTTGTTGGGTTTTGTTTTGATTTTTTTTTGGTGGGGGGAGTAGGGGCTTTTATGGATTATTTTTGGTCAGGTTTTTTGGTTGGTTGGGTTGGGGGGGGTTTGTTTGGTTGGGTTTTTTGCAG
>WBMY01012475.1:23744-35515 GCA_013397315.1 Donacobius atricapilla
AAGAAATAGGATAAATATGACCTAAAACTCTAGGTAATATTTAATCAGAGAGCACATTTAAAAATAGCACTGCCTATATATATATATGTATATATAAAAGAAAATTATATACGCTTATACTTCGATGATGAAAATTAATAGTGTACTAACCTGTATTTCATCAAGGAGAGAAAAAAAGACAGTGATCAATATAAAGCGATAAGGTGAGTTTTATAGGTCATTTTATTATAGAGTGTTTTAACTTTGACAGGCATAATGAATGTTCATTTACTTTACTGCCCAATGCCATAGATAAATGCACCACAAAAAAGGGCAAAGAGAACAAAGAATAGAAAATCTGGGATGAATTTTCTACTCCTTGTGACCCCAATTTTTTAAAATATGCCTATCTTATGATGCACCTCTCACATTTCTCTTACTATTAAAGAGTTGAGTTCTTTCTCTCTAGTTTTGTAAGGATTAAAAGCATCCCCGCTACCTGGTGCTGGTAGATTTACTGTGGCACTGCAGTATTTACAGCATCTGATGTCAGTAATTTAATGTTGTACAGAGGGCAATAATTTCCTGTTCTGCTGAGCTTGTTTGTCAAAACATGATGCTTTAACCCAATTTTGGTGCATTCAGTGGAGAGGCAGAAAACATACACACAGCAATGCTTGTCTAAGGAGCTGAACAGACCTGCATGGCAATGACACTGAGGCACCTCCTTGTCCTAATGTGTACTTGTGTTTTCATCTGTGAGTGATTTCATTCCATACAGATTTTCTAAGCCCTTGCTTACTAGGATGGTTGGCTTAAGCTTGGTTCCAGGATATGATTGTAACAATACTCAAAAACCACAAAAAATCCCTCAGTCTAGATCCTGAGTGACTATGGGCCATTTTAAATTGGTTTAGATACTTTGAGCTAAATTTTTAATGGCATTTATGGAGCTCAGTGATGTCCCTTAGTCAAGCCCTTCGATGATGATCCGCTTGTATTTGCCTTTTCAATTCCTAGTGCTTCTGCTTCCAACACACACCTTTGCTTCCCCCAAGCAGCACCTGCCAGGGGCAATTTTCTCAGCCCTTCGCCATCAACAACACCTAGCAAGGCTGACAGTGAGCAGTAAATATTTATGTAACATCAGATTTCAAACCCAATATGAGCACAAACTTTCTAACTGAGCTTTTACCAATAAATAGCCTGAGAACTTTTCAGGGACGCTGCCTGCACATCTCTTGGAGATTTCCCATTCTTCCCCCTGGGGCAGAAGCATTAGTGACACAGTGGCACAAACCACACTCAGGCACATAAGTTTGCTGCAGGTTTGGGTTTGGTTGGTATTCTTTTCTTGGTTTTCAGCCAGGTTGCTTTGGGTTTTTTTTTTTTTTTTTTGCATTTGACAATCATAAAGAAAACATTGTCCTTATCCCCTTCCTTTTGGGAGCTGGAGGAAGTAAAGCACTTTTCTCCCCCCTTTTTTTTGTATGACACACATCAGCAGTATCAAGCCATGTATTCCAACGAACCATTTTGGAATAGCATGGTCGTTTTTAAGTGTGAACTAGTGATAGGGGTACATGTTGCCTCATTTTTTTTTAATGATGTGAGGTTTCAAAGCAAACTGATGAATTCTATGTGGCTTTCTATAAATCCATGCCTCATTCTCTCTGGAATTTCATCAATTTACTTTCCTCTGTGCTGCCTAGCATGAAAGCATCTTTGGTGTTGAACAAATGCAAGCAAATTTAACTCTAGATGTTTCTCTAGGAGCGGGACAGAGAAAGATAAAAAAATTAGCAGCCCAGATCATGCTAAGAATGATAAATTTCAAATATCATTCCAGGTCAATCAAGCCTCTTGTATATTTTGGATGTACAAAACAACACAAAGAGATAACCTAAGTCTATCAACATAACTTCTTGGCATATTTCTATTTAGTTCTTTATAACCTGCTCCTGAAGCTCATTCAAATTCAATTAGGGTTGCTTCTTCTGCTTGATCAGCTTATTCCTCTTTTTTTCTGACAATAGTAGCCTGTGAAGAAAACTTTAAATGCAGTATTTATCTAAAAAATAAAGGTGAATGAAAACTTTCAACATTAGCACCTTTATTTTGCTCCTGTTTAAGGGGCTTAGGTAATTTTTTTTCCTTCTCTCTTCTTGAAAACTCAGCATAGTTTTCACTTCCTCATAATTTGAAATTGGTTATGATATGTTTTATTGCTTCAGTAAAAACAACTTCTCCCAGCTGAGGAAGCAGAAGTCTGGGTGCAGAAAGAAATCTGCAAATATTCTATTAGATACTATTTTAATTTATAGATTTTACATTCTTATCACAGTTGTTGGCTAATGAATCAGTTGGAAACTAGATATACTTTGCCTGAATCAATACCATTGTTGCAAATATCCACCTACTAATTCAGCCAGTAATTTTCAGTGGATATAAAGTCCATGAGTGATTTGCTTAGCATGCCAAGGCCACTTATCTATGTTAACTGCAGTGGTTTCCTTCTTGTGAGTAAAGGATCAAAATGTTTTACGCATGACAGTAAAGAATAATGAATTTCAGGTATCAGATTTGGATCTATACCTCCAGTTTAGTAAAGCAGACTACTGAGACATACCAGCCTACGAGATTGGTACATACATTCATGATTAATTAGTATTTTAAACTTTGCTAGTCAGTGAGAACTGAAGTCTTATTCATGAGGATATGCACACATTAATCCTTCAATAATTTGCCATATATGGTAGATTTAAAATATAAAGTTGTGGTAAGGAACAAACTAATTCTTCACAGGATGTCTGTGTCATTCAGTGGATTAAAACAGACTGTGTTCACTTATGGGCGATTATTCAGCATTGTGTTTTCCCTTTATTGCTCAATGTATATTCCAACCATATTTACTGCACACAATGCAGTCTTACTTTTAAGACAGATTTATTCAAGTCCTCAGAGCTTTTCTATGGCTTTGATGCATAGTTTTGAAGCCTTGTAGATGTTTCCATAGGCCTTCAACTCATCTTTATGGAAGATTTCACCTATGTGGACCCAAAATAATAAGAGATACAAATCATCCTGTAGACTTGACTTCTGCTTGTAATTATTTCCCAATCTGTTAGTGCCATCTGAAAACAGTGCTAGCAATGATTCATACTTTCCTCCATGTCATAGGTGAGAATATTAAAAAGCACCAAGATAAAAGAAGGTCTTTGGGTGATTTGACTGTTGACAACCCCTTTGGGAAGTGATTTTTTCCCTGTTAATCCTTTAATTTGATACATACCATTCAGTCAGTTTAACTATCCATTTACAAAAGGTTACATTTATTTCATGTAATGCTATTATTTTAAGCAAATAGTATTAGATCAAATGCTTTTAGAAATCTGTTGCTATCTATCCCTTCTGCCAGTTAAGAACCTCATCTAACTGAGAATTTTTTGAGTATTGCCTTTGAAAATCAAGTAATAAGCTACAATTTTTATTGAGCTTCTTTTCAAAGTGATGACATAAGCATGATTGAAAAAAAAACAAACTCAAAAGAAAATTTATAGTGTAAAAGATGTGAAAATGAGCTTCAAAAGCTATTGAAATATTTATTTTTAATTTTTTCTCCATACCCCCCTGAAAGTCATTTTCTAGTGCTGTGTTCCCAGAAAAAATGGATGATTTATGTTCTTTATGCAATCAGCTAAAAAAGGATTTATGATCAGCTTTGAGAAATTTTATGAAAAAAACCCCAAAGTATCCATGAAAAATAGGCATTTTTTTCCACAAAAGGTCAAACAAGAAAAGATAATTGATCTGCTCAATTATGCATTAACAGATCTGTTCAACAAAGTAATTTGCAAGTGCCCTCTGAGTATTATTTGTTGCTAGGGCTCACCTAGTTTATCAAGAACTGACTCAGATAAAGGAAAACGGCAATTTTTGGTCTCCTAAGCTGCTCTGACATACCATTTGTTTACTTCTTTTCTGACATGAATGCAGAAGGCCTTGAGTGATATCCGTCTGGAACCTTTAGACTCAAGGTCAACAGGGATTGAACTTCATTTTTGGGTGTCTTAAGATCCCCAAGCCTGCAGTGCCTGACCTCGGGCATGAGAAGGAGGGGGAAGACTTTACACTATTATAGAAATGGTGTTGGTCTGCCTGCTCCTGAGGTCTCAATCCTTATCCTTAACTGCCTCTTTCCTAAGCCAAAGAAAACCCTACCACTCCCACATTTCAGAGTGGCCACACCAGCCTCCTTGGATGGGCACATGGAGAAAGGGCAGCAGTAGCAGCAGACTGTTGGTTTATGGGACATGCAATGGCAAGCTTAGAGAAGTGATTGTTTCCTTCCACCGCTTTATGTGCCTGCTATATCCTACTGGCACTTTCGCCGCTCCAGTAGCGTCACCAACTGTAACAGGAACACAGCAATGATGATCAGATCCTCTTAAATCTGATTCGTAGTGGCTAAATCCAATTCTATTTAATTTGAAGATTTTATCTGAGCTTTTACTAGCTATCCAGAGACTCAAGGAGCAGAAAATGGCTTACCATTAATTATGAATATCTGTGAGAAACAGAAATCCAATGACAAATTGTGCTGCCAGCCCTCCTTGATGCCTAGTACACATTGGTCATGCTTATTTTGTTCCCACAGAGTGGTTTGTCTGTCATATTCCTATAAGCTTCTTTTATGATTACTTTTGGGTTTATATTATTTTTGATTAGCTCATGTTTTAGATCATTAGTTCAACAAATAACCTGTAGCCCAGTGACATATAATCTGCATTGAATGAGCATCATTCAACCAATTCCTGACAATTCCCCCTGATTTCGTTTTTAATAGTCATTTTAAACACTTTAAGAAAGAGTTAAATGAACATGAAAATTGTTCTCAGTTTCAAATTTTGTATATCCATCATTTATTAGACACCCACTCTAGGCTCCATCATGCTAATCAATCATTTTGGGTAAGTTATTACATTTGCATTACATAAAGAGATAAACACTTTCATTTTTCAAGTGCTATTGTACCTTTTATTCTTTCTTATATGCACAGACAACGACCATAGGAATAGGTTAATGCCAATTTCTGTTTAAAAATTGACCTTTGAATGCCATTAATTTATTGATTTTTAAGTTTCCATACAGTTTAAGTTGCACAAATGGATTTTAAATCACCTACTGACCTATGTTTCTCCTCTCTATTCCTCTAATTTTCTGGGAAAGAATTGGATTTGGGGCAGTAGAGTCTTAATGGAAACACATCGTTTGGGAATTGCTCAAAAGTGCTAAAACAAAGAACAGTCTCCGTCAGCACAGGTGTCCTATGGAGGAATATCAGCTAATTATAACACTGGAGAAATTGTTATCTTATTAGGGAAGTTTAAAAAGATTCTGAGTAGGTATTTGCAGAGTTGTAATGTTATATTCTATAGTTTTGTATCAAAACTGAGCGGAAAGGATAGGAGGAATATTGAGGTAGGGGGAAGTACTCAAAAGCTGCCTTCCACTAAGGGCCATGTCCTGATAATAGAATCACAGAACAATTTAGGATGGAAAAAATCTCTAAAATCACTGAGTCCAACAATTAACTTAACAATGCCAAGTCCACCATGAAACCATGTCTTTAAGTGCCACATTTACTTATCTTTTTAATACCTCCAGGGATGGTGACTCAACCATTTCCCTGGGCAGCCTGTTTTGATGGTTGGCAACCTTTTCCATGAAGATATTTTTTCCTAATATCCAAGCCAAACCTCCCCTAGCACAAAGTGAGGCTGTTTCCTCTTGTTCAATTGCTTGTGTTTTGGGAGAAGAGATCAACCCCCATCTCATCACAACCGCCTTCCAGTTAGTTGTAAAAATGAGAATATTCCCCTTGAGCCTCCTTTTCTCCAGGCTAAACACCCCCAGTTGCCTCAGTTGCTCCTCATCAGACTTGTGCTCCAGACCCTTGCCCCGCTCCATTCCCCTTCTATGGACACACTCCAGCTTCTCAAGGTCCTTCTTGTCATGAGGAGCCCAGAACTGGACATGGGATTTGAGGAGCATCATCACCAGTGCTGAGTACAGGGGACAATCACTTCCCTGGTCCTGCTGGCCGCATTATTGCTCTTCTTGGCCCCCTGGGCACACCCTGGTTCTTGTTCAGCTGCTGTCAACCAGCACCCCCAGGTCCTTCTCCATTGGTAACCTTTCCATCCACTCTTCCCCAAGCCTGAGGAATTGCCTGGGGTTGTTGAGACCCAAGTGCAGGACCTGGCACTTGGCCTTGTTGAATCTTATACAACTGGTCTTAGTCCATCGATCCAGTCTGTACAGATCCCTGTCTACTCTGGACATACAAGTACTATTTTCCTTGAATACTGTTGTTTTTCCCATTTGAATGGCTCTGTGAAGATGGACAGAGAGGGCAGGTTTCAAGATAGAGCACCATCTTCAAGTTGCACAGGAGGCACCTGTATCCACACATTATAAACACACGCAAATAAAACATACAGAATAGATATAATAGATACAGCATGCATACAGATTTTACTGGTACATCCATGTGCTGCATGAACGTATGTTCCCACACCCTGTGCTAGGTGCTGGCCAGGTCTGTGAGCACCTCTCTAAAGGGCAATCAAATTCTAGGGCAAAGATGGGCCAATAACTTCAGGTCACTAGGCCGGCTCATGCTGCAAGCTAAAACAGAGAAATCACAAAAATTGCTAGTTGTCTGTTCTTGGCTTACTGTCTTTCATCTGAGATATGTTTCTCTCTTTTTACCCATTTAGTCTGGCTTAGTGTGTGCTTGCACATCAGCTAGGGGTACGTGTTTGTAAGACTGCCATGAACCAGTGTAATATTGAAAGGTCAGTCACTCAACCATTTAATGAGCCCTCAGTTCATGTCAAGAGACTGATGGCAAAGATGACATTCTTACTGAGAGTAAGAGATCGCTACTTTGTAATGCTTGTGACCATGCTGTGCCATTCCCAGAAGTGTGCTGTAGGCCAGAAGATAAGATAATGGTTTGCAGATCCAAGGCTGAGGTAGTCCAGTGTACAAATGCCCTTCAGATCTCAGACAAAACTTGGAGACCACCAAGTCCAACGGAATGCACTACAGCAGAGGGTCTCAATGATCTCAGAGGTCTTTTTTGACTCAAGTGATTCTGTCATCACTGCTCCACAGTTTCAGCACTATGATGAATAGTTTTCTGGTGAAAGAGTCTTGTTTTAAACATTAAAGAGAAGTTTCTGTTTACCAAACTGTAGGCCCCCATCCACTGACCATAAACAGTCCAAACAGATGTGTGCATGGCTGGATGAGGAGCAGGTGATTCAATTCAAAGTGTGGCATGACACCTATGTGTATTAAAGTGGGATGAATCAGGACAGTAGAATACTCTGATGCAATTACTAGCCAGCCTCTACTTTCCTGAAAAGAAGAAAATTTCTCAGAAGCAAAAAAACCCTCCCAAGATTGAAAAAAAAAGATATTTTGAAGTCATTGCAGTTATTGTCTCTAGACTATTTTATTTTATTTTATTTTATTTTATTTTATTTTATTTTATGGCATATTTTCCTGATGCTGCTTGATCATGCAAGTTAATACTGTCATTTCAAGAAAGTGGCATAACATTTAGCTGAAGATTTTGAAAGCCTTAAAAGGTTGCATCTTAGGAACACGATACTCACTGAAGTTTGTCTTATTTGAAAGCTTGACTTCTTAACAGCAGTTATTTCTAAGACTTGCCTTAAAATGTATGCGTTGTGTATGATTAGTGGATTCATATACATTTTCCTTGAATAATCTTTTTTCTCCTAAACTTGTAGAGCAAACTTAGTGGCTTTTCAGTGCTTTCTTCCCAATTTCCTTTCACTGATTTTGACTCTCACTGAAAGTGAAAGACAAACAATTACAGATGCAAATCTCCCTGTAAGGCATATTTAATTTAAGATGTATTTCTCTTGCAAGAAGAACACAGAAAAATGTCTTCTGAGAGACATTTGAAAAAGGAATCAAACAATCCTGTTGTAAATCACCAAAGGCAAGTGCAGTCTTTTGAATATTCCATGGGAAAAGTGATATGCACATGCAAAAATTTCTTGTTGAACTTCAAGCTCAACAGCATTCTCTGCTCCTGCTCAAAAACGACAAGGGCATGCTCCAAATTCACACTGTTACAAAGTGAATGTGCTTAGGCAAAACACTTTTCCTTTTTTCAGTGGAGGAAATTTGTTGTGTGTGTCAGATTTTGAATGCTCAAGGGATACCAGTCATGATATCCATTATTATCAGCCAATAAATCCTCTTCTTACTCCTCAGGGAATTTCAGCAAAAGGCTGGAGAACTATTCTGACAGAGGGAATGCCTCAATGTAATGAAAAAATGTTTGAATTATCAACCTCCTGGCCATTTCACCATATGGGAAGCATTACTTGGGAAATAGTTGTCCAATTTAGCCATATGTTACATAAATTAAGTCAATGATCACAGGTTAAATATCAAATTATGTATGATGTAACATTTAGCAACACCCAGACTAAGAAAGACTGGTTAAAAAGTAAATAGTCATAATATCCAAATATGTGAAGCAAAACAACTACATTTACCTTTTAGGCATCTAATGATAAAAATTTTGCAAAAATGGCATAATGTGCTCTGCTCCCATTGGCAAAATGTGGCTGGAGAACAGAGAGCAGAGTGAGTTCAACATATAATAACAACTGGACATGTGGTAGGTAATTTCTCAGACTACATTCTGGTTTATGCCTTAATTAGATACCTAAACATCAATGTCCATATTAATATTTTCAAAGTTTCTGTTGCATGTCAAGAAATCTTGCTTTTCCTTGGGAAATCAAGTGCAGGGAGTTTCCTATTAAAAAAAAAAAAACAACAAACAAAAACAAAAACCACAAGTGATTCTTAGTGAACGCTAAGTAAAAGATTTTCCGAAGGAAGACAAACTGATAACCTAGGAATTGTAACTCTTTGTCTTACAGAAAACACTATAGCAACTTTTCTGGTTTATATGGTCCTGATACAAGAAGTGCAAAATTCTGCACATCTGTCCTTTCTTTAAACCATGTGTACATTTAAAAATTCCATGGTAATATTTTATATGTTACCAAAAATCATGAGGCAAGGTAACTCAAATCCCTATCTTCAAACTGATTCTGATTTCATGCTGACTTCATATCAGTAGAACACTGCTGGTATCAGTTATATTACTTTGCTGATTTGTACTGATACCAATTCAATCAGGAAGACTCACGATAAGTAGATTGTGAATGACTGGATATCATGTGCTCTCCCTTCTGCTTTCCACTAGAGCTACTAAATCAATTTTCTAAAGTGCCATATATCTTTATAACTGTGGACTTTTATCTCCATTAGCTCCAATTATTCTTGTTTCCCTGCCTGTCATTTTTCATGAATGCTTCACAAACATTTTTGCAGTGGCAAATTATCATTGCCCTTTCTTGACTCCAAAATTGGTGTAAATATTTATGGCATTTTTAAATGGTGGTACTGTGATAAAATCTGGATGTTAACACAGGCAGAGAGATACTGCACCAGGAAGGTAATGGCAGACTGAAGTCCGAGTTCAGGGCAAGTCTGAGCAGAGCCTGCTCAGAACACCTGGGAAGTGCTTCCTCAGCTCTGCGCCCATCAAAAGTGAAAGCTGTTGGGAAGTTTCCTGGAGTCACGGACAAAAGATAAATAAAGAAAAATACTTATTTCTTCTTCATATTTGACTTAAAAAAAAAAAAGTGACAGAAAGTACGCCAAGAGCAAAGAATAACAATCTTTGGATAAAACCATTGAAGAGATACTCACTAGATATCACTCTCCAGTCCTGTGTGGTATCACTTACTGCCATCAGCTGATTGACTCATTGCTGCCAATTGATTTTGACTTTTTAAATTTTTTATGATACATTATTCCCAGTGACTGTTGTTCCCCATTTATAGCTAACTTTTGGTCTGCCCAGTATGTCTTCTCCTGCCAAATACTTTTGTTTCACTCCTCCTTGTGGTTACACCTTTTAATGTCAGTTCAATTTGTCGTGAGGGGGGTTCAGGAGGTAGATCTCTTCTGCCATGAAAGTCCTGTAATAACTTTTCTGATCTTGGCACTTAGTCAACACCCTTGGAGTGGCACTGGGTTTGTAACTACTGAAGTCAGCAGCAGAAGAAATACCACTGTGGTGATCAGCTATCAGAGCTGACCACCTGACCAGGAGAGGCTGCAAAGCAGTCCTGGCCAGCCTGACACCTTTTTGAGAGTTTGCAGTAACAGTATCTGCTATTCTGCTAGAGACCTGCTACAGTCCAGGGTTTTTTCCTGGATACTAATCTGCTAGACTAAAGATTAAATCTCCAGTTTCCATCTCTTCATATAAGAATGTGAGGCACCAAGAGATCAGCCCTTTTACCAAACAAAGAGGCTTTTCACTACATTTAGTGCTCCAGAAGACGATTTGGAAAGCACAAAAGTCTATAGACACAGACCCTTTTCCAGTTTGGTACTCCAAGACAGATAGCTGCAGGCAACTGAGAGGGCTGTGCTGAAGCCCCTGTGGACTTACCCTTAATGTCAAACAGAAGTGGTCTAGCCAGGCACATGGTGCTGATGCAAAACTGTCAGAAGAGCCAACTTTCTTTTGTACAAAGTCTCCAAAATTCATAAGCTGCATGACAGAAATAAAACCAAATGGTACATAACATTGCTTAAAAAACAGGGGGAGAAAAACCTTCTACACTTATGACATTGAAGCAGACAGGGGTCCTATTCTCTGATAAGGGACTGACATTTATGAGCTGACCTTGAGCTCAGTGCACCCTCTCACGAAAGCACCCACTGAATGACTTCAGTTCTCCTTCTGGGCTGTGGGAATGAATAATCCCCCCTCTTTTCCTTGGTGTCATGTGCCAGCCAAAGGAGCTTATGAAAGAAAATAAATACATGAACATTCAAGCATACATGAGAGAATACAACTTTTATTATCACAGAGCCAAAGGTAGTTACACATGGCTCAAGCAGCAAAAGTCCTCTGGTGAAACCCTGAGAATCTGCTGCCAAATTCTTTTGTATGTTCAATAGTGGTGGTGGGATTTCCAGGCTCAGCCCGAGTGTGATTATCTGGCACAGGTACCACTTCTTCCTGTGCCTGTTTAATGATGATACCCAGGCCCTCCAGCCTGCAAGGCTTAAATATTTGTGTCTCATCACTACAAAGAGGAACAAGAACAAACAAATAAAAGATTCAAACAGGAATCCTGAACAGCTGCAGGCTATCCTCCCTGGTATAAATGACATTTCTGGTGATTCCACCTGCAGTAGTTTTTATTTTTGGTGTAAAGGATATACCTTATGCCCAGAATCTGTTTTGACAGAGGGAGGAGCAATATCACCATGTTTCCCTCAGGGGCATCACTTTATCACCGTTCAGAAAACAATTTTCTTTGTGTCAGGTCTGAGGCCATTGTAAGAAATGCTTGGAGCAACATAATTCAAGATAGGAAATGTAAAATAGAGGCCAACTCCCAAGCACGAGGAGCCTGTGTGAATTGAAGAGCTGAGGGATGTTGGTTAAATCTGTGATGTTTGTCAGACCTGTCTACACCTGGCCAGCCCTTCAGACCTAGTGCTCAGGGGGCTCTGCACTACCCATTGCCTCCACACAGGGGATGAGGAGATCTCAGCTGTGGGACAGGTATGCACTTGTCTCATAAAGACCTGGCCAAGACCTTCGTGGGCATAAAAAATTATGAGCCAATTTTTTTTTTCTT
>WBMY01012475.1:35560-88420 GCA_013397315.1 Donacobius atricapilla
TGGTATTTCTCCAGCAGCTTTCCCACTTTAATGGGCATGGCAAGACTGTTTCAGATGGATGAAACCTCAGAAAACAGTCCTCAGAGCTGCAGTTCCCTCAAGATCCATGTGATAGCAGACTCAGGGTATATGTCCCCTTTCTCCAGGGAAGCATGGAAATGGAAATATCACCTGCATTGTGGGTGGTGCTTAGTTTGAGACAGAGCCCCTGCAAAGGAGTTAGTTAATACAGCTCCTGGTATTGCTCAGCATTTCTCAGCATTTATGAGGGTGGTGTTTTCTACTGCAGCAGAACCCAAACTACACCTGTAATTTACTTAGCTCTCCCAGAATGGCTGTTGATGGGCAGGAAAGAAGAAAGGGCTGTAGGTAGTTCAGATGGGCAATAAAAAAGGAATGGATAATTCTCATAAACTTCTTCTGCTGGTAAATATATAATTCAGACCTGAAGCTCATTTCCAGGTCTTTCATAATTCAGAAAATCCCCATATTTGAGACTTTGAGCTCAGAAAAGTGTTTTGCACTTACATATTTTTAGTATACAGAGAAAGCACTTAAGCTGAAAACCAGAAAATTTGAGAAACCAGAAGTGCAACAGAAATGCCAGAGGGCACAGTCTTTAACCACCCTGCAAAAGCAGAAAAATAACTACTACCTAATTTCTATATTATTTGTTTTAATTGAAACAATAAATAAACCCCACTGATTTATGGTTCAGGTAGTCCACTTGTTCTTCCTTAAAGCAGCCACTTCAGTAAACAGATTTATAAAAAGTCAAATAAAAAATTACAACTTTCTGAACCCTTTCAGTTTCTGATCTATTAGTAATCTTGGCTGTGCAGTAGGAAGTATGTTCTATCTGTAGTTAATGACCTTTGGTTCCTGCTGTAAACAAAAACAACAGAAAAAAAACCCCAGTGCTACCCATTCACACTAAATATTTTCACAAATCACCTTTGCCTGGAAAGGAAATGCTCTTTTTTTGCTGTTGTTTTGTGCTTCCCTAACTTCTTCAGGAAATGAGGAGTACTGCCTCTTCTGGCATCAACAATTAAATAAGCAGGTTTGTGGGAAATTACGCAGCATCCTACATTTTTAATCCAGTTGCATGAAGCCATAGTCCTATGGTGATCCCCAGCATGGGGCTGCTGTTTTGTAAGAGCAGAGAGTGGCAGAGCTGCACTGCTAGAGGCACTATACATGATCATTTCATACAGGTTAACTGTTTTGCAAATTAGCAGTGCTTCATCATCTGCTTTCTTTTTACTGCCTGTTCAGGTTGGCATACCAAGTGTGCTGAAGGTGACTTGTCTAATCTGCAGCAGCTGGAACACCCTGCCATCCCCACAAAATGATTTCCTGCCATTTCCGAATTAAGCCCATGGAGACAGCTGTTCCTCTGTCAGAAGTGGCACATGGCACCATGGATTTTGTCAAGGAGCAACCTCCTCTGGGGCTTGATGTGAATCACTGGCTGAAAGAGCATGAGGGCTTAGGAGGCCTGTTTTGGATTCAGAATAGCACCTTGAGGTGTTTCTCTGGACTTCTGAAATCCACCTCCATCCTTCTCCAGTCTCCCCAGAACAGCTGTGCTGAGAATTATCTCTGTGCACTGGTAGGAAAACCCATACAGTGGCTCTTGTGGCTGACATTTCCCTGGACCTTCAGCGTGTATTTCAGTGAGATAATGCAAGACGCGTGCTCCCTCCAGGTGTCTAAGGTAACAGAAAGAGATTATGTTAAGTGCTTGGTAAGAGGCATTTTCCATTTGCAACATTCAACTTCATTTAGCTGTAATGCTTCAAAAAATTGACCCACGTGGGTCTTAATCTAGCCATTTAATTGTATTCCTGAAGTGTGAATGCGATGAGCATCATGGATTTTGGCACTGTTGACATTTCTTTTAAGCAGATGACAGTTTGAAAGGATGAGAGTGTATTCTTTTATCACTGCAACAGATAAATACACTACAGAGTGATTGAAACAGCTTTACACACTGGCAAGTGACAGAAGTGAAAGTGGTGGGGAAAAAAGGCACAAAAGGCAAGTCAAATTTAAACAAAAAAAATGAAGCACAAAACATAGAAATGTTCTTAAAGCCTCTCTGATGAATTCCCACTGTGAATAACTGGTGCAGTTGACCAACACTTGTCAGTAAGAAAATTACAAGACTTAAAGCTTCCTCAGAAGTGTCTTTAAAACTGTGGATCTTGGACGTGTACAGTGGGAAATCTGAAGGGACACAAGGACCTCTGGTAAAGAACAAGAAGGGTGGCTCTGACAGGGCAGGCACTGATGTTCCAAACTGTGCCCTCTCTCACATCAGTGTTTTAAAAAAGCATTTTGTTTGTTGGTCTGGGAGTCTCAGTACTTTTATCAAGCCAATATAGTGCTTTCTGGGATAGCAAGACCTAAGAATTTTCTAGAAACAGACTTTTTTCCTGGTCAGAAGCAATATTTTCCAGAAGTGGGCTGTGTTAGAAGCAGACGGCTTCTAATGGGTAAGAAAAGCTCTGGGTGAGGATCACCAGGACTGTAGAAAACATGAAACCTGTGATTTTAAGGGTCTTGGGCTGCTGAGGGAAATTGCCAAAGGAATATTTTTCTGAGAATCTTCAAGATTTTCAGCAACAGATTTTTGTCATTGATAATATGTTTTCTCATGCCCCCCAGTCATCTGAGTAGCTACCACCTAGTGAGAAACTCAGCTGAGACTGTAAAGTGTGGAAGACACAGGCACGTTTCGAGTCACCTGAAATCAGTCAGATGAATTACCATATTTATCAACCTAGACAAGCAAAATTAGCTGCCAGCTCAGGAAGATGCTTGGACTGAGAATCCATTGTAACCTTTCATATCTCAGGTTCTGTAAGTGCTGATTGGTTTCTCCTTGTGTACTTTTAGGGTGACAAAACAGAGTTTAAGTGCAGATAATGGTAATTCAATCACATGCAAGCACCTGTCTAGCATATATGTATGTTAGCTTATCACTGGCTATAAACTATCTGTCAGATAACTTGGCAGAGTGAGAAAATCTATTAATAATAGAGCAATAGGCTTCCAGAAAGCATTAACATAGGACCCTAGAAACAGTAAAGGTGAAGAATGTCATCTGCATCTGAGAAAGCTTTCAGGGTTTTTTGAAAGAAATTTATTTGAGGAAGTGATAAATATAAGGACACAATTATTGTAAATGTAAAATCATTTCCTCACCCACTTTATGAATATTTTACTCCTCCCTATCCCCTACAAAAAGGACCCCAAGCCCCCGGCGAGAGAAACAGAAATGCTAACAACATTACTCTATTAGGCATGTAATCGGAGGGGACCTTTCTTCTCCCTTGCCACAAATAATAAATTATAGAAGTTTTTGGGAACCTAATTATGTCACTGAGCAAACACTAACATGACAATATAAATGTTTTCTTCAAGCTAACATGATTTTGTGAAACCATTATTTTATTTTAAAAGTACTGCAGAACTCAACTCTGGTCTATTTTTAAAATGATAGATTAAACAGAAAATTTGTAATTAAATACTATCCTGGTTGCTTTGCCACAAAAAGACAAAAGACCAAATGTCAATTTGAAATTAAACTCATATAGAAGCTGAGCAAACAATAAGGGGATGTATCACTAAGCAAATTATAGCAGTGCAGATACATAACAGATATCCTGATTATCTTTTTTATTGTTGTTAAATCACTAGGCAAATGAAACTCCATCATACTGTGTTTCATGACAATACTTTTGAAGAACTTGAAGCAATAAAAGCACGTAAGTTTATGCTTACAATGTATTCATGAAGACTTAATGGCTGCTGAATTCAGATTTTAAGCAGTTGCAAGAAAGGCCTCAGCACTGTGATAGTCAGTGCTGCAAACCCCCAACTTCCAGTACTCCAGACCAGGAGTCAGTGATGCTGTGCCAGCCCAGCTAGGGATGTGTTTCCTTCCTGCTTAGTGCTCTCATGGCATCCACAACACCCATCTTACCAAGCAAGGAGATACTTAAACCACCCCAAAGGGAAAACTAAGAGATGGTTGCTGCTGGAAATTGTGAGACTGACTATCATATGTGGGCGCTGTCCAGAGATCTGTCTCAAACCAGTATGTGCAGATAGACTCAGGGCCACCACCACAACTGGAGACGTGCTCCAGTCTCCCTGGCCCAGGTGCCTCTGCCTCGTTCATGGTTTTAAGGACATAAAAGCAGATCCCTCTGTTTTGCTGGTCCTCTGCAGCACAGCTTCCATCCTGAACCTTTTTTACCTGAGGAGGAAGGAGTGGGGCTTCTTTTTCACCAGAGAAGCATATCTATACCAGTAGCAAATTAGATACTCCAAATGTAGGTTTCAATTCTCTTCAGTGATGGAATTTTCACTGCGCCAAACCCCTAACTAGGGGGTTTCTGACTCTCAGGGTCCTGTACCAGGGTTTAAAAGATGAGATGGAATCTGTGGCTTGGTCTTTAAAGGTGTTTATTCTATTTGTTATCTCAAGGTCTTACAGCAGTCTCAGTGCACTGAAGGAACGCAGCTACAGGAACATGGAAGGAGGGCCCAAGGTTGTTTTTAAAGATTTCTAATCCAATTAACTCTAAAAGCGTACTATAGTTACAGTTTTGTGCCAATTACTGTCACCTATTCTAGACATGCAATTTCCACATCAAATACATTCTACAAATATCTCTGTGTCACCGTCACAGCAGAAAATGGAGTAGAAGAAGAAGAAGAAGAAGATGATGAGACAACGCCCAAAATTCTCCATCTTGCTCTGATTTACTTCCATACTAAAAACCCAAAACTACAAATTTTCACCCTCTGACAAACTAAACTACTATTTATTTTAAATCTTTGTTGTTTTCAATTCATCTATGAGTGTTGGAAGTTTTTCCCATGGGCTAAGGTCAAAGGCAATGCTTCCCTGGGGTCCCAGCCAGGGTCTGGGACCCCTCAGGGCAGTTTGAGGGGTTTTCCACGTGCCCTGGACTCCAACGCTTCAGGGCCGGGATAAATAAG
Organism: Donacobius atricapilla; assembly: GCA_013397315.1. Classification (NCBI taxonomy): domain Eukaryota; kingdom Metazoa; phylum Chordata; class Aves; order Passeriformes; family Mimidae; genus Donacobius; species Donacobius atricapilla. Next base: position 40,580 of record WBMY01012475.1, read on the forward strand.
AATTTGTATCACCTGGTTTCTAAGACGGTGCATTTGCAGCAAAATAAAAGCATCCATTGCCTCTGAGTCCTACTCTTCCTCTGAGTGAATGGAAGGTTGCCAGTGCTGCTGAGACATCATGTGAGTCTGCCAAGTAAGCCAGGCTCTTCAGGAGCCTGTGGTGGGGACACCTGTCAGTCATGTAGGTGGGCTTTTAGTTAAGTGCACCCAAGACGGTGACATTTGTCAATGTATGCAGTAGTAAAGCTCCAGGTAAATGAGCTTGATATAGAAAACTAGGAGACTACCATTAGGTCCCTTAAGAAGGGTGAGTAGGGCTTTCTTGGTCATGCTGTTGGAGCAAGGTCTGTTAGCTCTAAGTCATGCTTGGTGTGACAGTAGTGATTGTAGCTCTATCTCACCCTAAAATTTTTGCTGTGGCAGGGAGAAGACCTGTACTGGAGAGAACCTGAAGATGCTGAGCCCTGATTCATATTCTAAACTGGAACAAAAACCCTTTACAACTTACTTGCAACTTTGCAACTCTTTGCAACTTACCTTCTTTTTTTATGTTAGGAGATAAAACATGGGCAAAATATGTAGGGACATATTTTCTGGAGATTAGGAGAAAGAATGGAAATAATAATTATATTATAATAATTAGGAGAAATAATGGAAAAGACTTAAAGTTGAAACTAAGTCTTGTGCAGTTAAGGATTCTTTTTTTAAAATTATGTTTTGTGAACAGTTAAAAACCTTAAAATGGAGGTACAACTCTCTGGACAGTATATTTAAGTCTATTCATGATATTTGCAATTATCTTTGTTTCCTTCCAGAGAAATATAGTGCTCCCTCCCCCAGGGCTCCAGAGAACACCAATACCAATCCTTTCAAAGAGCTCCCTGTAGCATTCCTGCTCAATTTTTCCAGATTCCTTTAGCCAGAGGTACCTTTTTTCCTGCATTCCTGTTGTTTTTATAACAAATATATTCAGATACATTTTTCATTTTCTCTTACATACAGCTTAGGTTTGGGACCCTAAGGGCTTCCAAGTAAAATGCAAAAATAGCATGAGAATGAAGCTTCCAGACAGTCTTTCTTCAATCTGAGTATAAACAGCTCATCAGACTACCCTTTCAAAGTCTTCTTGCTTTGGAAATGTTTGTGAGACAGAATTTGGATTTTTAAAATCAGTTTTTCTTTCCCGTCTTTAAAAAAATCATGTCCATCAGTGGATTCAAGTGTAAATAGTGGACTCTATTTGAAGAGGTAGAAAAAACAAGGCTTTTCAAGTTTTGATATAATTAATCCTTGTTCCACTGCTTGTAGATCAGGGACATGGACTCACAGACCAGCTTTTCTCATGGTCTCAGCACCTCCCACTCTTTGCAGGCGCGGCTGTGACTGCCTCCATTCCTCCTCAGCTCCTCTGCAGCTTCCCTGATCTCAGCATCAGGGCTCCCCTGTAAAACCTCCCTAACAGATACTGCATTGTTCAGTTGAATCCCTATTTACTATTTTGTCTGGTATCTTTTTCACAAATCCTCCAAAAACCCCTAAGTTCAGGCTTTGTCTCCTCGGGTCTCCTACCCTTATCTGTGCCAAACACCTTCCCAGCACACCTTCCCAGCTTACAGAGACCTTTCAGGCTTGAATTAATCCTTTCCCCTGTCTGGGTTTGCACTTGCACATTTCCCTCATACTGTACCTTGGGAAGCTTTTCTGCCTTTGTTTAGTGCAGAGAGATGCAATGTTTAAAAAGGAAGGACGCCTGTATGGAAGTTTTTTAAGCATGGATCAGAGCATTTAATGAAGGTAAATCATAAGAGACAGAAAGAGCAGGAATCACCAGCCAAATAAACTGAAAAAGCAAAAGATTTTATAAAGTCATACATTGCTGCCTTTCTCCTTAAGCCCTTCCTTCTACATAGAGCAGATAGCCCAATCCCAAAAATAAACCTCAAAAATAGAGAATTGCAGGAGCTGTGAAGACAAATCCCCTTTCTTATGAACTTATACAGAGCCGAGGGTCAGAGAAAATGAGGCAGAAGGAACTGTGGGGGCAGCACAGGCACCATGGTGGCAAATGAGATGGTGCTTGCTGGATGCCAAGATGATTTCCCTTGTCACAGTGTTTGCCAGAGATCAGGAGGCAGATGTGCCTCACACAGATGTTTCCTGGGGACAGAGAAGGAGACATTTTTAAAACATTGGAAGTACCAGAACAAACGTTTGTCTGGGGGAATAAAGTCAAAGAGAATGTGCCTCTGTGCTGAATTTCCTTCAGCTCCAACTCTGACAGATGCTGTGGTGCCAGCATTCCTTCTACGTGCCTTGCCAACACAGAGACGGTGTGCAAGGGTTTGTGCTCTAATTTAACATGGGGAAAACCAGGTTCTTTTTCATTCTTATAATACTACCACAGTTACTACTACCAATAAAATAATATAACGTCCATCCCAGTCCGAGCAGCACCAGATGATTTTTAAGCCAGGGAAGTCTCCTGCATGTGAAAGGTAATAAAAACACTCAATAATGATGTGAGATAATTTCCCTGACTATCTGCTGCCAACGAAAATGCAAATGTGATCACTGCCTTGAATTTGAACCCGGAAAACTGCTAAAATGCCAGAAAGAAGTGGGCTTTTGCCTAATGACTAAAAGTTTTAGTCCTTCCTCCAAGTAATGAGTTTGGCAGTATTAGTATAATGTGCTTCATACCCTTTAAAAAAATAAACATTTCTGGTTTAGATACAATCTAAATGAGCTTGGAATTAAAATAATTCTTCATTGGCTTCAAATTAGATGGATTGGCCATGTCTGAGCATTACTGCTGCTTAATTTAATATGACATATTGGCCTGGCATTTCCATTTTTAATGGGGGAAGCTGTGTTTATAAATAAGACCTTTCATCTCAGGAACAGCAGTTTAAATTTTTTGAAAACTAACAGAGATCTATTTAAGTGGTGTCTTGCACACTGCTCAGGCTGGGTATCCTGAGAAAATATAAATTTGTCTTACGATAAATGAACACATGAATAACTTCAAAAAACTTCCATTTTTTGCCTCCAGCAGCTCTTCCTGCCATGAAGCATTCAAGATAAAGTATTTCTTGGATGCTTTGATAGCACTGAGGAAGGTGTGCATTAGAACGACATCTTTCAAAATATTTCTGGCCTGACATTTTCATGTCATGTCCTGTAAAGGAGGTATATGCATCATACTGACAACATGCAGGAATTTTTTGCTCCCCAGTTAAAAACCCAGAAGTTATCCTGAACAGTGCAGGAAATGTGGCCTGGAGATATTTCTAGCTCCATCTCTTCCAATTTTCTGATCATATCTATAAAATTGCTGCAACTTTGGCCACCATGAGCAGAAGCAGAGCAGTGTGGGAGTTCTATCTGCCTTCCTTGAGGGGTAGCTTTGAAGCATGTGATAGCATCAAGCCCAGTAGAAATGCAGAAGCCAGGGCCATTTTCATTCCAAAACTCATCCTACATTTACACACTAGCATGGAAGTCAGAGCACTAACTGAGAAAAAAGAACCTTGATCTCAAACCTTCCCCAGGATGAGAGTATCTCCTGGGGGATGCTCCTCTGCACCACCAAGATACAGGCCAAGCTGCAGTGAGGACACAAGCAATTTTTACTTGGTCAAATTGTCGTTGAATCTGATGGAAAGAGACAATCCCAGGCACATCTGCTCCTGAACAAGGGGACTTGCTGCTAGGATACAGCTGTCCAGGGTGTGATCCAGGAGCAGCAGGGTGCCCAGAGCCTCACTCTGCTTCAGACTGGAAGGCGTGGAAGACTTTGCCCATGAAACAAAAGTAAACTCATACATTTTGTGAGACTCACAATGACACTGACCTCAGCAACCAATAGTCAGCACCAACATCAGAAGAAAACAAATCACTTGTTCTGCAGTTCTCAAGTAACACCTCTCTGCATGATACAGGTGCAGCTGGGGTTCACTAACAACTCAATAGTACACCATTGAAATGTACATTCTTAGGGGAGGTAGAGTAGAAAGTAATGTTAGATAAGCAGAAAACAGTTATTCTTTTAATTTGATAAGACCTTTCCTAGCAGTTGGTCAGCAGAGGCAAGCAGGAGTTATATCCAAATCGCAGTTGCAACGAAGCCATCCCTATGCACTAAACATTTTCAGCACTTGCTGATGAGAGCTTTGCTTTTTGGGGACCCCTTTCTACTTTTTCTACTTTTTGGGGGCCCCCTTCTAATGAAGCAGCCCAGTTACTCAGCATGCTGGAAATGCAGCTGAGTGGGAGCACAGGGGATGGGAGAACTGGGCTATAAAACAGAAGATGACTGGTCAGAGGATATAATTTTTATCCTGTGTACTGGAGCCCACAGCAAGTACACCACATGTTGGGGCACACTGAAGGGCTGCTTTAGATCTGAAGCAAATACTTTCAGAATCTGAGAATTAGCAGGTAACTTTGTGACTGGGAAAAGCTGGCTGGCAGCTTTGAATTATATTGTCTTCCAAGGCTGAGGAGAACCTATTGCAGAGGCTGTGTCCAGGGTTACTCTTGTTCTGGTGAGGAGGGTATCTCCCATTTTCCTTCTGTGTTAATATAAGTCCTTTGCATGCAAAGCATTGAAACTGTGGCTCCACGGCAAAGTAGCTGCGAATTTCCTAAGGGTTTTAGACAGCCACTTTCAGCAGCCTTCATAAGAGGACCAGAAAAAGCTCAGCTAAAGTCAAACTGCCATGAAACATTCAATAAAGACTTCTCTTTCTGCAATGTGCAGGCAGCAGCAATGAGATACCAGTCCAAGGGACCCTATATCAAGTTACAGCTGTGCTGAGGAACAAAATTGCTGCTGTCAGTTATTTGCAGTTAAAGCACAAGCACTGCAGGGGGAAATACCAAATGTTTTTACAGTGCCCTAATGACCATGAGTCAAGAGCATTATTTATGTTTGGCAAAAACCCAGCACAAATTCAGTGAGGTAAAGCACTGTCGCTGTCACCAGTCATTACTTGCTTTCCCTTGCTGACCTGCCTGCCCCTTGGGGAGCCCAAAGCAAAGCTCAGGGGATGAGGGTGTCCAAGCCTGTGAGCAGCACCAAGCTGCCCTGCTAAGCTCTGTACTGTGCTGGTGCCTCTGGATTGTCAGCCACCATCCCCCCATGTCTCCTTCCCTGGTGGCACCAAGAAGATGGATATAGAAACTGGATGAAATAATTTTTTATTGCTTTTAATTCCCACAAACAAGAACTTGATAAATTAGATTGTTAGATTTTGTTTGTAGCAGCTAAACAATCTCATAAATGGCTGGGGAGCTAATGAAATGTACTTTAGTCACTGAATTGGACTGATATATGATTTAATTTTCCCATACATTCAAAAACTATATAATTATCAGGATTTCTCAAAAAATGTTTGAAAGACTGCTAATACATCCAGAAATGTTTCTTCTATTCTTTACAATTATTTTTCCTTTCTAATAGGGTTAGGATTCTTCCTAACATACTGAGTTCTAAATTTTGTTTATAGATCATATTAATTTGAATCTAATAATTTAGATAGAACTCCTTCAATGTCTGCTGTCAATTTATTTATGAGTTGCATTCACAGTACAGAAAGCAAGTATGCGGCGAATTATTTTTAATTTCTGCGGTATACTAAAATGTGGAAGAATTATTAGAATTCACTACACTTGGGTCAGGTGTAAGAGTTCCTTCAGGCTTCAAATTTCAGATTAGCTTCCTAATAAGTTATACTCATAATGTAGAGTTTAATTATACTCAATGAGATATTCAGAAGCCTTTCACTTTTATGCAGCTGCTAAAACTGTAGTTATAGTTAATTAACAGTACAATAATCAACCACTCTTTATTTCTGGGTCAGATTTCTCTTATATGAAAGTAGTCCTGCAAAATCTGTATCGGAGCTCTTTGTAGTTACTCGGACTGTCTTGACAGCTGCTAGGAGAGAAGGTGACCACACGGTGCTCAGGTGGACCCTGAAGATGGTTACTGCCTTAGGGATGTCCATCTCCCCGGCTAAAGAGGAAGCAGAGCCCAGGTGCCTCACTTTTAGATAGCTGAAGTTAGGGAAGAAGGAGTTAAGTCTCCATCCTCTCTTGGGATTATTGCAGCTTTGTTTTTTCTTTTCTTTTTTTTTCTTTTTCTTTCTTATTTTTCTTTTTTTTTTTCTTTTTTTCCCTTTTTTTTTCTTTTTTTTTTCCCTAGGGAAAGGCATTTTCTCTTTATTTTTTGGTAATTTCTAGTCATGTTAGGTCTTTGGATTTATAGAAAACCAAAACTTCAGAATAGAGAATTAATCGCATCATAAAAATTTAATCAATATAGATTTTGAAGTAAAGAATGCAATTCTGATTTATGCTTCTTACATTTCCTTGCACCATCTTGTCTTCTCAGTGGAAGACTGCTCCAAGATACTGCTTTTTCAGATCATATACCCACAAATATAGGAAAATACATGCTAGTAGGTTATCATTCCTATTGGTAATATGTACCATTTAAACTTTTCATGAAGAAAGGATATCCCAAACGGATGCTATAACTTTTTCCAAAGTTTGTCTCATGCAGTTAGAGTGTATTTGAAGATATTTATAAAAGATACGTATTTCCAAGATGTGTCATTGGTTTGAATTCTTATTTATCATTATTAGTAGTTGTATCTCACTAATGCTGCAATCTAATTTTTTATCCTCAGGTAATGACATCTTAAAAGTACCTATCACTTCTTGAAACTGGGTCCCTTGAGACTACAATATAGTGATACACCAAAAAATGAGTCAGAACTGAAAAACTTGCTTATCATCATTGCATTAGGGATAGCTTAATAATGATACAAAACTCCAAATCTTCTTGGAGGGCATATAGCAGTGTTTATTAGAAAGCAAACCTTTTTTAGACAGTGTTCCGATACAGCTGGACATGATTGGTCAGTCCAACCAACACCTCTTCATTAACATTTTGCAAGTAAACAAGTTGGAAAAACAGCAGGTGCAAAGATTAGAAATTGTTTGGAATGCCTTCTCACAGCTCCCCCCAGAGCAGTGCCCGGGAAAGTCTATCTGACTTTCTCTTCTGACCAGGCTTTCAGCATCCACACTTGCCCTAGTTTTTTTGTGGTTATATCACGCTATACAAAAAATTATTTTAATCATAGTGCTCTCATAGGTGTTTCAAATGGTTATTTTGAATATATGTTCCAGAGAGCTATTTTGAATGTAGGGTCTCATGAGGCCTGTGGCAGTAAGACCATTAAGTATCTGTGTATAATATATGAAAAGATTAAAGGGTAAGATGGAAAAAATAAAAATATGGCCATGTCTGATGCTCATGCAGTCTGCCAAATATTGCAAATTGAAACTGAAGATTGATCTGAAATGTAATGTTTGAAGAGCATGAAGGATTACACAGCCTTGTGAGCAGCGGTGAGGACATCTGGAACACAGATAGCTTTTTCATCTATCCTCCCAAAAGTCAAATGGAAGGAGTTTGAAAGGGAGAGGAAATTCAACAAATGGTTACAGGACTGGTGCCACAGGCAGGGGTTTGGCTACTTGGATAATGGGACTCTCTTTGAGAAGCCTGAGTGATAGGGCCCATCTGCCAGAGAAGGGGAAGATCTTTGGTCATAAGGTTGCTGATCTGGGCAAGAGGCTTAAACTACAGTTGCTGGGGAGGAAGAAGCCTCAGTCCACCTCAATCATACTAGTTTGATACCCGGGCGAGCAAGAAATGCCCAGAGCCTGGAGACAATTTACAGGTCAGCAGGAGAGCACCTGAAGAGCAGCACTGAGGAACTGCAGCTACTTCAGCCAGCAATTCAGCTTCTTTGAGAACCACAGAAGCATGAATCCACTAACATTGGAAAAGACCCCCAGATCACTGTGTTCCAACTTTTGATTAAACACTACCTTATCAACTAAACCATAGTACTAAGTGCTAAATACAGTCATCTCTTGAACACTTCCAGGGGTGGTGGCCCCAACCCTACCCTGGGCAGCCCATTCCAATGTTTAACCACCCTTTCAGTGAAGAAAATCTTCTTGATGTCCATCTGAACATCCCCTGCTGCAGCTTGTGGCCATTTCCTGTTATCCTGTTGCAGATAGGTTGTTCTCCTGGGAGAACAAACCCTGCTGGGAGGTTCCCAGCCTCCTTTCAGGGAGTTTTAGAGAGTGATAAGAGCCCCCCTGAGCCTCATCTTCTCCAGGTTATGCCCTTCCAGCTACCTTAGTCACTCCTCACATGACTCACCCTCCAGACCCTTCACCAACCTTGTTGCTGTGCTGCGAGTCCATCTTAAATGTCTCTATGCAAACGCACAAAATGCGGGGAATAAACGAGGAGCTAGAGTTGTGCACACCTCTGCAAGGTTCTGACCCTGCTGGCACCAGGGAGATGTGGTGGGATGGATCCTGAGACGGGCATGGTCAAATGGAAGTATGCGGACATTTTAGGCAGGGGAGGCAAGGAGACCAGGAGGAAGTGTCTCCATCTCTGTAAATGGGCAGCTACAGCACAAGGAGCTCTGCCTGTGGATGGATGAGGAGCTGACTGAGAGCTCAGGGGTCAGGACTAACGGGGGGCCGGTGCAGGTAACCTTATAACAGAGATCTGCAACAGGCTGCCCTACCAGGAGTTCTGAACAGATGAAGCGCTCAATGGAAAGGCAGGAGCAGCCTCCCATGCACAAATCCTGGTTCCCAAGGGGTGCTTCAACCACTCCAGTACCTGTTGGAAGCACATTCCTGACAGCAGGGCATAGGCAATCCAGGAAGTTCCTGGAATGCAGTAATTGTAACTTCCTACCCCAAGGCACAGAGGAGCTATTGAGGAGAGGAGCTGTGCTGTGCTGGACCTTGCTCTCACAAATGAGGGGCTGGTGAGGAATGTGAGGCTCAAGGGAAGCCTGGGCTGCAGGGACCAGGGAATGGTGGACTTTGAGATCCTTAGGGCAGTGAGGAGGGTGCACAGCCAGCTCGGTGCCCTGGACTTCAGGAGAGCAGGCTCTGGCCTCTTCAGGGATCTGCTCGGTAAAGTACCAACCCTGAAGGGAAGAGGAGCCCTAGGAAGCTGGCTGATGTTCAAAGATCACCTCTTCCAAGCTCAGGAGCAATGCATCCCAACAGAGAGGAAGACAGGTAAAAACGCCAGGAGGCCTGTGTGGATGAACAAGGAGCTCCTGGACAACTCAAACACAGAAACGAAGCCTAGAGAGGGTGGAAGCAAGGACAGGTAGCATGGGAAGAATACAGAGAAATTCTCCAAGCAGCCAGGGATCAGGTTAGGACAGCTAAAGCTCTGATAGAACTAAATCTGGCCAGGGATGTCAAGGGTAAGAGGAGAAGCATCTATAGCTTTATCAGTGATAAAAGGAAGACGACGGAATGTGGGCCCTCTCAGGAAGGAAATACTCCTGTGGGGAAAACTGAAGTACTTAATGACTTTTTTGCCTCATTCCTCACTAGCAAGCTCTGCAGTCACACCACTTGAGTCACAGAAGGCAAAGGCAGGGATTGGGAGAATGAAAAACAGCCCACCATAGGAGATCAGGTTTGAGACCATCACAGGAAGATGAAGGTGCGTGAGTCCAGGGGACCTGATGAGAGATATCTGTGGGTAGAAAACTGGTGGAGGAAGTTGCTAAGGCACTTCCCATCATATTTGAGAAGTCATGGACGTTTGGTGAAACTCCCACAGATTGGAAAAGGGGAAATGTAACCCCCATTATTAAAAAGAGAAAAAGGAAGGATCTGGGTAACTACAGGCCGGTCAATCTCACCTCTGTGCCTTGCAAGATCATGGAGCTAATCTGTCTGGAAACTATGCTAAGGCACATCAAAATTATGAAGGTGATTGGTGTCAGCCAACACGGCCTCACTAGGGCATACTTAGGATATGTACCTAATTTCTGAGTAATAAAAAATGTTAGGCAATTTTTTTATTTCAAATAACCACCTACTATTGCAGCTGCAGATGTATCATCCAGTTCCTAAATTCTGTTCTGTAGCAGAATCATTTTGCCTTACCTTAAATAAAGCTCTATTCAGAGGATATAGCCTGGAAAAACTATGCCTTATTCGTGAAATTGTTGCTATAATCTAATCAATTAAGAACTTAATGTGTAGGCTTTTTAGGTAGTTTTGACAGAGAAAAAAACATTTAGAATTCAGATTGTGGTTTTGGTAACTGTAGCATCAACTGTGAAATGAAAATCAGGGGTTTTTTTTTTAATAATTCAGAGATTCTTTTTTATGAATGAAAGAAATTGCAGTCCTAAAGAAGTCAAAGCATGTAATCAGAACTTGTAAAATATTCCATTCTGTTTTATGACATCTCAACTCCAATCAAATAAACAGAGCCAGAAAGAACTGGAGACTTGATTGACTGTTTAAAGGAAAAGCTGTCACTTTGATTACAGGCAAGTGAGCAGACACACTACTAAATGTAAACTGCATTTAATTTTATTATGCAAGCAGATTTAATAACGTCACAAATAAGTTATGCAAACTGAAACACTGGGTGCAACTGCATACAGATTTCTGATACTGAGTAGGGGCTGGGGATCATAGATATTTTCAATTTTACTGTTCTAAATTTATTAGGGAGCAAAAGGTAATTAAAAATGAATGAGCATCAGAGGAAAAGAAACTTCACACCCTGTTGCTTCAAACCAAAGTGGTAGAGCTTTCAAATAGGTTTTTAAGAGTAGATTCTTGCAGTGCTGTGTAGAAAATATCCTAATGGTGCTTCTATTAAAAAATTTGCAGCATTTTTCTACTCCCTTTTTCCATGGTTTCATTCCCCATGTGTAAATAATTTTGAAATTCAAAATGACTCATTAAGTGTGATGCATGTTTGACACTAAGCTTGGGGAGCTTTTTTGGTCTACCCACAGAAGGAAGCAAGACACGAACCATTTCATAGACTCACAGAATCATTTAGAACCAAAAAGACCTCAAAGACCATCAAGTAGGACTGTGAACACAGCACTGCCAAGTGCACCACTAATCCCTGTCCCTAAATACCACAGTTGCATGTCTTATAAATACCTCCAGGGATGGTGCTTCCACCACTTCCCTGAGCAACGTGTTCCAGTGCTTGACAACTCCTTTCGGGAAGAAATTTTTGCTGTTATCCAATCTTTATCTCCCCTGGAGCAACTTGAGGCCATTTACTATTCATCCTCTCTGGTTAGGAGAATTTTTTTTTTCCTAACCTTGCTGCCCAGGGGAGACAGTCCAAACCAGACTCAGCTGAGGACTTCTGAAAGCGCTGGGATATGCAGCTGTTGTAAGCCCAAAACTGGACTTTGCAGCAGTGGCAATAGTTCTGTGCTGCTGAGTGTTGGGGGGAGATCAGACTTTAGCTGCGTTCTCCCACAGCCCATGGGATACTGGTTTGCCAAGATGGACAGCCCATCCCTGTCTGCTTATTTCTGCCTCCTGACCCACCCAGAAACAGTGAGTTACCGACCTGGAACTGCTCCAGTAATGTACAGCTGAGAGAAATGTGCAATTACAACATCTGATGCACATCAGACAAAATTCAGCAGGGAAATTGAGACAGACAGGGGTGGCTGCTACATGATTCCCAATAGGAAAGCAGCACAGCTCCATCTCTGAGCATTTGTTCCCAATGCAAACAAAGGGAAAAAATGTTGGTGGCTTTGTAGGTTTCACCCAGGGAGCCTGTAGTAAAACACAACCATCCTGAAGCAGTAGATGGCACATTCTCACAGCATCGATATGTCCAACAAACCCCAATTCTATAGCAGGCTTTGTTGTGTTGGCTTAAAAAAAAAAAAAAAAAAAGAAAATTTAGTTGCTGGAGATGAAGCTGGCAGAGCCTGGAGATCAGCAATCACAAGCTGATTACAGTCAGTCTGGAAAAACAGAATAAGGGTTAGTTTTGTCAAGCTGAGGGAAATTATGAGAAGTGATTATTTTCTCACTGGCAATGTTTTTTTCTGGCTCCTCAGAGCACTCTTTAGAAACTTATATTAGATGATTAAAAAGCCATGGATGTACAGCTGAAAAGATGTAATGTTTTTCTAAAAGCTCCTTTTAGTTCACTAGCAAAATGAAGGTCATAACTTGAGTAACAAATATTGCAAAGACAAAAGGGAGGAACAGACAGCAGTCAGTGCAAACTCAGGGTAAGCTTTTGGAGCACAGAAAAATGGAACAGAGATCAGCAGGTAAGAATTTTGGAAAAAATACAATTAAGCATCAGTGTGAATGGTGGCATGGAATTAAAACAACTATATTAGGAGAAAAAGAATTCTTCTTATACTAAATATACCTGTCATGAAGAAGAATGATAACACAGCTAGTAATGAAGGAAAATAGCAGAGTTTTCAATACATAATAATAATAATAATAATAATAATAATAATAATTTTTTGCTTGGAAGGAAACAGAATAGCTCACATATTCATGAAGACACAAGATGTGTTTATTATTCAAAAGGCACTGAAAAATGTTATTTCCAATCGCCAGCAGCTTTTAAACTAGCTGGCGTGAGTAAGTATCAGCATAAAAGGGCTGCGCAAGGAGATGTGAGACTGATGCACCTACCTTCAGTACTGTTAACTCAGAGTGCTTAACAAAATTCCACACCATAAATGTTCAGACCTGACCAGCAGCCAGTTGTGGGCAGCTGAAGAACACAGCTATCCTGACATCAACCCCAAATATAAAAATTAATTAATAATGATTAGATCAATGAAAGTCACTCAGCACAATTTGACCGCAACAAAACATGGCAAAACAAACCTGATTTCATTCTTCAGTGAGTTTACTTCTGGTCTGATTGTTGTACTATATATACATAATAGATGTAATGGATGTATTTTTACTTTTTATCCTCACACACACACATATCCCAGCTGAGAAACTGGCACGTTACAATACCAATAACCTTACACTAAACTGTTTTAAGATCTCAACAGCAATCCGTGAGAGCATCTCTTAAGTGATTCTCACCAAAACTAGTGTCAAGTAATACTCTTCATAATTTTTATTTGTGTTCTAGAAATAAATACAAAATCATTCCTAATACAATTTGGCTTAAGCCTATATACAGGAATTTATCTAATGATGTCTACAGCAACAAGGGCAGAGCACCAGCAGAAAATGCTCTCGACAGATCACAAGTTGAGTCCAGATCACAAGGTGAGTCCAAATCATTATAACAGAGCTGAAAGAAAGTCTCTGTGTGTTGGGACGTGGGGTGCAGATCAAGCAAAGGGACAAAGAACATCTGTCCCAGCACAAAGCACTTCCAAAAGATTTAAGAATCTTAAATGAGAAACTGAGTATTATTACAGAAGGTAACAATTCTGGTACTTACATTTTAAAGGAAATTAAAACTATTTGGGATCACAAAAATTATTGAAATTATTGAAAATTATTATATGAAATCAAATCAAATTTAATTTAATTAAAAGTATTTCAATTTCTCATGGTGAAAAACTAACTAGGAGTTAAGATTAGGATAATAGACTAAGGAGTCTGTTTATCCTGTCAAAGAAAGGACTGAGAAATTACATGAGTTGATTGCCTTGCTGGACAAAGATGCAAAGGGACCCAGTTTTAGCAAAGACCAGCACATTGAGAGGCAACAGTTGAATATTGAGGTCATCCACAGCCAGGTGAGAAATAAAGCACACTTCAAAAAAATGACAAGCCTTGACCACTGAAGCAAGACATTAGAGGAATAAATTTGATAACCACAAGCCAGGATTAAGTGGCTTTCTGGAAGCTCTGCTTCATTTAACCAGGACTAACTGGTCTCTAGGCAAGGATAATGGGACCAATATTAAGGCTTTTCATGCAGATCATCAGGCTGCTTGCTTAAATGTTCCCCTCTAATCTTAACTACTAAAGCCTGGCAAGACAAAGTGCCACAAGGATAAATGCTGAAAATATTAGAGGACATTTAAAACAAGTAACTTTTAGAGATGACACTGGGGATCACTCCATTTTTAGTAACTACCAGTATAATTTTGATTCTGCAAAGATCTTAAGCATGGTTATGATTTTATGTGGGTGGTTAAGTCCTCAATGTTTCAACAGAATTTAAGCATCTGTTTAGCTCAATCAGTTTTATCTAGGGCTGTGAAATTTATTTTTTCAATATTTAAGCACACCTTCTGCACAGTTTATCATATGTCATCGATTATAACTAATTTCCACAGTCTTTAAGGAAATGGAAACCAGATTGAATCACATGTTTATAATATTCTAAACCTCTCTCTGACAAAGAAGTTATTAAAATAGAGGGCTGTCTGAGAGCCAAATAAGATGAATATAATGGTAAGAGATCAAAATTGGAAAAGAAGGCTTGTGAATTTACTTAAATCTCTGTAGCATGAGAGAGCACAAGAAAATCTGAAAAATCATACCTAATTTCATGCTGTTTCAATATGCCTCACAGTATGTTCAATGTACATTTTTGCACAGCCACAAATACTGTCTTTTTTCCCATATCTGGCACATTTGGTCTTTGATAAAACAGTTCCTCCATCCTCATCTTCATCTTCAGTTTCTATATGAGGAAACTTATCTGTAATGAGATATTCTTATTAATGGCAGTGGAGAGTGCTGGGTCTACTCTTTTCTTCCAGAAACACATGGTAAATATTTCAAAAGTTTCCCATTTTGGCCTCCAGAGGTCATCAAGACCTTTACCTTGGAGTGCAGAGCGAAGGTCGCTGGAAAAATCCCATTGATAGCTTCAGTGACTCATCAATCTTGTTAGGGACCAGAATAAAAAGTGGAAAAGTCTATTCCAAAAATACACCACGTGGAAAATAAAGAGAAAAAGATAAAAAAGGAAGTGGGAGGAGGAGGAGGAGAAAGAGCATGAGAAGGAGAAGAAGGAGAAGAAGAAATACAAGAACAAGAAGGGGTGAAAGAAGGGGAGGGGAGAAAAAGAAACCTAACCAATTAATTAGTCTATTAAATCTGTGTTAAATATTTCCTCAGTTATTTTTTTTGCAAAGTGTTCCCCAGATGTGTGTAGGAAATGCTTATCTGTTGCCTGGCACAACACAGGGCAATCTTTGACCATGTGGAAGTCAAACTGAGATCCCAAGCAGCCAGACACAAAAGTCCAGATGTCTTGTAGGCCAGCATTTCACTCGTTTGGAGATAAAATGCCAGGCTGTGCAAGTCAGATAATTCCCCTACCCCAGGGCAGTGACAGAGGAGAAGATGTGAGGGCACCTGTACTTGCAGAACCTCATAGGTGGCCACATTGCTCCCGCCACCTCCTCATTGAGGAAGTTGGCACAGGAAGCTGGGTTGTGCTGGAGAGGCTGGGGGATGCTGAAGCCCCTCCCCTGAAGTTGGAAAGACAGATTTTGGCAATAGGTTGTTAAGTCAAAATCTGGAATCAATAATTACTGGACCCAATTTCTTAGCAGTCTTGTTTGCAAAGTTAATATGTGTGTAAAGTATCAATTTGCCTCTGAGAATTGCCCCAGTCTCTTTGGAAATTAGGCAGAATATACTCAGAAAGTACATTATATTTATTCTTAATTAAGGAATTCCAATAAAGTATTTAACCTGTGATCTCAAAATGAAATGCAAAGTTAATGAGAACGGAAATCCAGTCTGAATCTGCAGAGAACCCAGCAAAGTTTTTTATGTAAAAGATCCAGTAGAGTGTATCTAGACTGTATGGAAATTTTTGAGGGACTATGCCAAATGAAATCCAGGCTATTAGGGTACTTATAAATGCAATATCTTTGCTTCAGTGTTCCTCACAATGTCATTCCTAGTTTTGTTACTCAAATTTTTTCTACACAATCTCTAGATATCATTCACGAACTGCCTCATACTTCAGCCCTACTAAAAATATTATTCCAAGGGCATCCCTAGTCCATGTTTCCTCTTCATGCAGACATATTTCTCAACATAACAAAATGAAAGGACCTCTGAAAAAAGTCCCCAAATGTGTGATATGATAATATATAGCAAGGATAACCTGGGGAGACACTTGCAGGAAACCAGAGTGTCATGGAGAAAGTACTTCCATTTTTGTACAAGTTTCTGCCCTTCTGCCATCCTGTGGCTTCTATTGCTTCTTAACAAGATGCCTACGATTTTTATTAGCAGGTTTTGAAAAATAATGGGCATGATTTCTAGAATAACAGTATCTATTAAAAGGTTGCAGGATGTAAAGTAGCATGATATTACCTTGAGATGATTACATATCTCTCTTTCAAAATGTTTGTCAGCTTCAATTTTTCTTTTCATTTCAAATTTCTGCCATTTGATTATCAAGGGAGGCTGTCACAGAATGGAGAAAATTCCAGGTTTATGCAAACCACTGGATTCCTTGTGTACATGAGAGGAAAAAGTTCAGGCTGTTTAGATGAAAAGAAATTTCAGTTAACCAAGAGAAAACAGTGTCTGATACTTTCATGATGGTGCATTTGTTCTTGTCAAATCTATGAGAACACATCAGCATACTTCAGTTTAGATGACAGGTTTTCTTACTTGCTTTTATTTAGTCTGTTCTCAGACTCAAAAGTGCTTTTTATGTCTTGTGTTGAGACCCTGTGATCCACATTCATATGGTTTAGTGGTGGACTGGGCAGTGCAGGGTTAACAGGTGAACTTGATGGTCTTAAAAGACTTTTCCAACCTTAATGACTCTATGGTTCTATGATCAGCAATATCAATAAGGACATCCTGGGCAGTTATTGTATGGCTTGTGTGATATTCACCAACACAAAGAAAAGTGAGCATAAACACATGACACTATATTTTCTCTCTAAAAAAATGGCAGCATAAGTTATGTTTTAGCTTATTCCTTTTCCTAGTTTACATGCTTTGGGATATTTTACTTGCTTTCTCTTTAAGAAAATTATGACAGAAACGATTCCAGATAAATGGCTGAGCATAGTACTCCTCTTAGGAAACGCATAGACCAGAGAAGGGGAAAAGCCTCAAAGATTTTCAATTCACCTTATTATCAACTTCAGTCACAGTAATGGCACTAAGCTGCATGTCCAGGGCAATAGAACACAATGGCAGCCAGGGAAACCCACTGAAATATTTGAGAAGTGGAATTGGATTTCACGCTATGTCAATGATATGGTGGCATTTTCTCCTATAAATCAGTAACAAAATCAAAATTAACTGCTCCAGGTATAGATGCAGTGATGATGCAATTTTTTAAGCCCTGTGCATATCCAGTATATGTTATCTGTTATGAAACTGAAATTTCTCATTTGATGTTGTTATGGAAAACATAACAACATACAAATGAGAAGTAACATAGTTATGTTATTGTTTTTGTAACAGACTTGAGTGTTTGGTGGCCACAGAAGATGAAACCTGTACCTCTCTGCAGAATTAATGCATGTGGAATATATAAACACTCTAATAATTCAGGAAATTTTGAGAGCTCTGGTATTAGTTTATCCTGAAAGGGGTAGTTCCACCGAAATTCAGATGAGTCACTTTCTTGGGGAAACACAAAGAAACTTTCTTTGCCCGAAGTTTTTTCTTCACATTCAATTTAATCTGTGATCAAGCAGAGAATGTGTAATAAGCTGCCTTTGGTGTTCTGCACCACGCTTTACTGTATGTGCTTATTGACTTTAGGAGATCTGCCAGAGCAGCTATCAGAGTGCCTATCTTGTTATGTCATCCCTAAAATGCTCTTGTACAACACACTTTTGTTCCTGATAACTTCTGTAATGTTTGAGGTGCTTCAATTTATTCATTGAATATAATCTTGCAACAATTTAAGAAGGTGACCTGCAAATAAAGCTAGGTGTAGTTCTACTGCTAAGTGTCTTAGTAGTTCTACTGCTAAGTGGTATTTTTAAAAAATGCTAAAATCAAATAATAAAGCAACTTACGTTCCTAAAGGGAACATTATGCATAAATTACATCCCTCTGGAACTAATAGATAAGATACAAAACATCCCGAGGAATTCTGTATTTCTTAATTTAAAATCTTGGTATCTTTTCTTGGAGATTGTACTGACAAGCACATTAGAATTGGGAAGGTGTATTTCATGAACAATAAACCCCATCAGCACAACTTACTGCCATGTCCTGGGCTGATAGTTTAAGAACTCAGTAAAATACTCTGACAGGTTAAATAAGTGGTAATAGTATCATTATAGCTGTGATGGTCCAAGGATGCAAGCGATGAAAATGTGCAAGGAGCAGTACAGGCATTACCATAGCTCTTGGAAAAAGCATTTTAATTTCTCACCTCAGAGGAATGTTCTCCCTGCAGGGAGGTCCCTTTCCACCAGCGAGTTGGGCCCACAAGGGCTCTGCAAAGAGCACTCACAGCAGCACCCACGGGCCTGGCTCTGCACCCCTGACTTTTTGGTGACCTGTGGTTGACAGCTCGTTTGTGGAGGGGATTGTGTCAGCCCATGGGGGCTGGTAATTGCTACGGCATCGCTGCTCATTTTCATTGCAGGGTCTAGAGGGACGATGCTGGTGTAAAAGGAGAGTGGTGACTAATGGCTTTATGTGGAAGTCAAAGAGTGAAATCAGACTTTCAGTCCTCACAATTGTGAGTGAGGCCACCTACATGCTTCAGGAATCCAGCAGTTACTAATTAATCGAACAACATAATTAAGTTAAACTGAACAAATGTTGTCCACCACACTCAGTCAAAAGATTTCTCCTTCTGATCAGACTGAAAGGAGATCATTTGTGCTGGAAAGCCTGACCAATATCACTTCAGTTTACAAACCTTTCTAACCTGTTTTATAGTTATGTTTAAATAATTTTTTAATTACATCTTTTTGAATTTGGCTTGTTTTCCTAGGACTTGTGTTTCTTTCAGACAATTCCCATGCTCACAGAATTACGTACTCCAAAACACAGAGAATATAACCAAGACAATGAGAAGTTTGTTTAAACTACTACACCAAAGAAATATGTAGCTAAGACCTCTTAAGTCAAGACATTGATAAAATCCATTCAGCAAGTACAAAACAGTAATTCCATCACCATGATCAAAGTGTTCTTGTGAAGACCATGATCAAGTGAACAAAATACTGGAAAATAAGAACCCATTTCTTGGAAATAAAGTCACTTTTAAAAGGAGAAAATTAATTGTTTGTGTACTTGTAAATGAATGGAACTTTTTCAGCTGCTTACAGAGCCTTCATCTCTAGAAGAGGTAATGTAATTAAAGTTAACCTGTGACCAAAAGCTGAAATGTGCTTTTGGATGGAAAGATAAAACAGTCATCTACAATGTACAATATATTGAACTGGATAGCATAATTTGCTTCAAAGCTCAAGGACACCTCAGCATCTATAATTAGAAGGGCTCTCAAAGGGCATAGACAGAGTCTTTCAATTGAGGTAGGTGACACTTCTTTTAAAACAGCCCCACAACATGAAAGACTGAGTTCCTTTTAACCTTTTAAAGAAAGTAAGGGAAAGATGAGTTCAGTCAGCTCTGCTTTTGACTTTACCATCTCAAAGCAGATATACCTCAGTAAAAAGTCAAATGGTGCAGCCAATAGATGTATTTGCCTTTTAAATTGTAATTCTGAAGTCTAGTGCTGACTGAAGGAGGTTTCCGACATTAACTTATTAAGGTGTCTGAGCTTTTACAATCTTCCTGGAATTATGTTCTCTCCATTCTTGAGTGCAACAATAAAGATTTATTCTTCCCCCCCCCAAAAAAAAATCCCTGAGATATAACCCCCTCATATCATAAAACTGAGGGACTATGGCAGAAGCTAATCCTGACCTTGCAGGAGGCATCTGACAAAAGGAAACACCTATTTACTTAGATGAGGGCCCAAGAGAGGCTTTGTTTCCTTTCCAAACACTAAAGGTTGAGTGATAAACATCAAGTTTTGAATGCTGTGCATAACAAGCAGTATTGGAATGTCATATATTTTTCTCCTTTCCATAAGTATTCTAAGCTTCTCCTGCATCTGGATAATTGATATTCTCAAGGAAATACATCCTTGTATGATTCAGATACTGGAAGTATCCATGAGTCTGTAATGGGAACCGCATCTTCACACAGTACAGTGAAATAGCATGACTTCAGAAAGTTCATTATTTTGATTATTGAAGTATCATCCCTGTATTATCTTCAGTACAGATACTGTGCTACAAGAAATACATTTATGTGCTCTAACTGGCATATTATGCTATCAGGTTAATCTGAACAAAATTCCTGCCAAATCAGAGAGTGAAATCCTACCTCACTCTCTGGAAGCAGACTGATTTTAAGGCATAAAATAGATAAATATTTTTAAAATAAAACTATTGCTGTTCTTTTATTAATTAAATGGATGCTATGAGCTTAATATAATCATTTGTGTTGACTTTATATATTAGTCCTGTTTGAAGCTTGTAGATTGTGCTGCAGCATACTGATGGGACACAGGCAGCTTTGGCTAGCATCCAGGAGGAGACTGCAGTCTTCCGAAAATGTTTTTTTTTAGCGTGAATCAATGTGAAGCAGATTTTGTCTAGAATGGTAGAAACTCTAAAGGGGCAGTGCTGTATCCCCAGTGGTCTGAGTGTGTGTGCAAAGCAAGACTTCTGGGGAAAAAGCAAAACCAGTCCTTGGGCAAAGCAGACAGGCTTTTGGCACAACAGCCCTTCCTTTGGGAACACTGGCTCTTCTTCAAGTCTGAAATAGAAGCCACAACCCAGCTGCTATTTAAAGGTTGAGAGCAATTGCTCTGAATTTAGTTTAATTCCATCCATCAATTAGACAAATCTGAAAGGAAACACAATTGGTACCTGGGGAACAGAGCAGGATTTTAGCAAGGAAGGAGTGATAAGGTCACTGTCTCCCATGGGACAGAGAAAGAGAAAGACCACTGATTACCACCTGTGGAACATACAGATGCAGACTGAAATAAATTAAATTCTAGCAATTATCTGTACCAAACAGAAATCACTTGAATCAGCATATGATTAGCAAACTATTTTTTTTGTGTAATGCAAGAAGCTGGTTCTGTGATTCTAGGGGGGTGGCTAAATCTCTCCATTCTTTTCCAACTAGTTGTGGACACAGATGAATATAGTCTTCATTGTCCAAGATATTAGAAATAATTTTCTTTTTTCATCTACACCCATGCAATAGGGACAAAATTTAATTATCCCCCTCAGCCAGAAATCCACCTGGATTTCAGCTACATCAGTACAAATGTCTGCCCAGGTGTTAGGATGATGCAAAGAGGTCTGAGGCTTGCTTTCTTGGTGCTGGGCAATGAGAAGGAAACCCTCCGTTTCAGTCACATCAGCCTGGATCCAGGGTATCTCATGTGGCATTTACTGCCATGCTCAAAGTTGCAAATCATGGTCTGCAGGTGAGATGCAGAAAGCATGGTCCCTCCAAAAAATAAAAACAAAGGATAACAGCCCCTGACAAGTCTTGTGACTGTCACTGCATGGATGTGTGTTGGTAACACACTATGCAGCTGGAGAAAAATTTGTCAGACTTCAGCTTACATCAGCTTGGGATATTTCTGAACACAAACCTCCTGCACTAGGTTGAGATTCACCACAACAATAGAAAGGCTGGATGATTTTACAAATCAGTTTGGAATTATGTTGCAGCAATGAAATGGGTAGGAAAAAAGGCAACAATATGAAATGAAGTTTTTGTTCCAAGAAAGCAAAAGTAAAGTAATGATAAAACCACTGTTCAGTTTTGCACAAAGGTCTTTTTCATTCACAGACAAGAAAATGCTTTAGAGCAGGAAATTATAAAGTGAAAATGAAAAACATACTAGTCCAGATTTAAAAGTCAATTTTAATTGCAGAAATATCATCTTTAATCATAGAAATAGCCTGAACTCTGAGGACGAGTACTATGATATATCTTTTGCTCAAAGTAATTAGTTAAATTTTAAAAAAGAGGTGATTAAAGGCACATGTGAATTAATCCTTAGACTCTCTAAGAACATTCCTTGGCTGTGCTGCAAAGGAACAAAGCATTTTTATGGAAGTGAAATGACACCAAGTCCCAGGATGTCGCATGAAGAAAACTTTAATGGTTTGGATGACTCCTGGTTCAACAAGAAAATTGGCCAGGGTCATTACAGGTGGGGTGGACAAACTATTAGACAGGAGAGACAGATCATGCCTTGTCAGTGATTTACACAACTATTTGTTAGCAGACTGAATTCACAGGGTTTTTTTTTCTTCATCCTGGAAAGGTTATAAACAACTCCAGTACAAATACAACCTTGAAAAATTTATTCTGAAAGGCAGTGAGCTTAACAAGCTAACTGGCATCAGGGCATATCCGTAACCATGTCAGAGGTGACTTTCTGCAGTGTCTTCCATTATTTGTCTGTCAAACAAGTAGGAGCCCTCAGCTTCTTGACAGACTGATGCAAAACCCTTACTTTCATCAGCAGTAGCAATAAACAGTCGAAGAACTTTCTCTGGATCCTCCCTGAGCACTTTACTATCTTACTTAACACTGTATTAAGCAAGAGCAAAGACACAGAGGAACATGCTTGTTTTAAGATGTTTAGAGAAACTGGATGTGAGGATGTTTTTTCCAGAGGCTGACCATTAACCAGACCTTGTCCCACCACCAGTTATGTTAAAAGGTCAGAGAAGGAGTAAAAATGCCCCCACCATCATCATCCTGGGACCTCATCCAAGGAATGGTCTATGGGCAGGAACAGAGGCCAGGATGCTCTGACCTCCAACCTCTGCATCATCCAGGCAGGCTCTGTGCCAGGAGCAGAGGTCAGGCAAAAACAACTTCTTGCTGCTGAAGGGAGTCTTGCCAGCAATTTCAGCAGCAGCTTTCAAGAAGGATGCCAATGAACAAGTTTGAATACCAATGATTTCCAGGGCCAGTGACTCACTTCAAGCGATGGGCATCCTGGTGCAAAGAGATGTGGCTCTAGCCTCAGGAAACCAGTGCCTGCCTGGGGGTCTGCAGGCTTGGGTTGTGTTTATGCAGCAGCTGAAATCACTGTGCTGGGGATACCCACACCATTTGTTCTGGTTGACTTGTTAAAGCAATTTTCTGCTCCTAACAGCACTCCTGAGTGATCATGGGAACCCAGTGCCACCATGTGGCACCTTGGCCAGGAAGCCACAGTGGTGACTTCCCTAGACAGGCGGTGGACAGATGGAGATCCCCACTGCTCTGTCATTGTATATGGGGGAGGAAGGGAAGGTCTCCCTGGCCTCCTTCCTCTTCTCCTGACAGCCCCTTTTATCCAAGTAAATCTGAGTTCCAGCGGCAGCTGGGTCCCCACCCTCTGTCTCTTGGGTCCTGCTGAGGTGCATCTCTATCCTCACCAGACCCTGATGTGTACTCCAGAGACACAGATCAGCCACCCTGAGCTCTCATGGCAGAGGGTAATGAATAACATTCCTTGCAGGCAACATTCCCTGAATTTTAGTCCTCTGCTTGTCTTTACCACACTGCCCAAGAGAAGGAGAAACCACTTACATGTTACTTATTCTTCCTAAATTCATTCTTGGGAACAGCTGAGGAATTACAGTTGAAATATTTCAAAAAGCCCAACCCAAGGCAGAGGCAAGCACAGCAAATTTCAGCTTGAGCAGTTCTGTGTAGTGATAAAGCAAAGAAAATAGAGCTAATGGCAAATACTAAGTAACCTTAGCCACAGGCAGTTTTACTAGCTCCAGTGGGAATGTGCGGTGTTTTTCCCATAAATACTGCATTGAAGTGCTGTATCTCTCACTCCGCTTCTGTTCAGCTAGCAACAAAACCCTAAGCAAACTTCTCTGTATGCACAACCCTAATTGAAAACAAAGTAAAATTAAATGAATTCTAAGCAGTGCCAATAATAGCTACTAGTTATTTTGCAGTAAAAATACCAATATTTTATCAGTTTTTAATAACTGTGTTTTCCTGCTGTTTGCAATGACAAGAAATTTCTTCCAGAAACAACACAGTTGTTCCCATGAAATTATTCAGCAGGCCTCAAATGAGCAATATATTAAAAACATGCTAAACAAAATTACTAAAATGTAATTGTGCTGCAAAGAAACAGATATAAAGGAGGGTCTATTTAAGTTTCCATTTGGTGACTTTGCCTTAATCTCATTTCCAGTGAAACACTTTTGCAAGGGTTTCCATTCAATAACTTTCACCATCACTGATAAATGGAAAGGAAGATATAGTGCTGGATAGAATGAAACCATTTCTAAGGAATATATTATACACATTTATCTTCTTTTATGCTTGTAATTTATAAAAATGATTTGTGATTTTTTTTTAGCCTCTTCATTACCTGAAAAAATATTTAAACCGTTTATACAATTGCTCTGCATCTGTGAATGCAATTATCCTGAACGTGCAATTAGACTTTTCAGGTAAATTATGATCATATCATAGGTTTATCTAGAATAATTCTATTCAAATATTTTTTTTTAAAAGCTAAAGTTCTACATAGAAAATGAAAGGTTGCTTCTTCAGCTGACATATATTCTCCCTGCAGTGTCTGGATTTGTGGCACACTTCTCATGGCCTTAAGTTTTATGAGATTTGTCAACCAAACAACAGTTAGCAACAGTTTCCTCATGCAGCTATTCAGTAACAAAATTCTTAAGTTTCATTTGCAGTGAAAGCAGAGAAAGCAGTGCTATTATTGAGCCTGCTCTGACGCCTTCCCAGCTGGTGCCACTGAGCCACTTGCTCGGGGCTCTCCCTTCACACAACACCAGAAGGGCTCACAGCACAGGGCAGGCTTTCAGTACTCTGTCTGGGTGGGGAAAGGGTCTTCTCCAGTGATTCGAGAGCTTGTAAAATATTAGAATTCTAGGGGTTATTCAAATCTGGTTTTAACACTGTAGTGAAAAGAATTTCTTTGGTTGCTGCTGAACAAAAAGACTGAGAAAATAAGATCAAGAGTGTTGAAAGGTTTTGAAATGACAAAGAATTTCCAGAAATTTCAGAGAACTTGAAAGAAAGAATAAATTTTTCTGGTTTATTGAATATTCCTCAGATACTAGTTAAATGTCAATTCAGCCCCAAAGTGTCTTTCTCCTTCATGGTACTCTGGCTTATTCAGAGGCAAAATGATCTTATTGTTGAGCCTGGTGAGTCCACATCACACGAGAGAATGGAGACTTACGCAAATCCCACATGGTAACATGCTGATGTAGAAATAGCTTTTATGCCAAAATCATTCTTACAGAACTTGCCCATCCAATTCTAATTAGAAGTTGGAAAATTTTAATGAAAGAAAACCATGAATATTTTAAAGACAATAGCCTGCTGGTAAAGTATTTAAATTCAGCTCTTCTGCTTCTCTCTTTTGCCTTCATCCAGCCTTTGCCAGTGCCTCTCTTGGGGGACTCAGAGATGCACAAATTGTAGTCTTTCTTCCAAACATTGGCTCTGATTTCCCCCCAGCCAGCTGTGGTCAAAAGACTTGCTGGGGAGAAAAGCTCCTTCTTGCAGAACAGTAATTGTGAGGTCTTGCCAGAACAACCAGGCTTATCCCTCACCACTCCAGAGTCACTGGCATGGATTTATAGTGAGTCATTGCTGCCAAAATAATCTGAAATGGTAGCTTACATCTAGAGCTATACAAAATATTTTCACTTCAGTGACAATGCCCCTAGTTTTATTGGTCATTTCCATGGTAAATACTGTGCAGCATGCCTAGAGTTTGCAGTCAGGATCAAACCTTGTTTTCATAGGCAATATGAATGTGTAAGGAAGAAACTCTTAAGTACACAGGCATGCTGGACAGCTCAAGGCACAGGTAGCAGCTAGGGACATTTATTAACTTGGCTCAATATGGTAGGCACCTAACTTCCATACAAATTACAAAGGTTAGGTACTTTGCCTGCTTGGCTGTTTGGATTTACACTCATCAATGCGCACTTACACTGGCAGGTCTCTAAATACATTTAAAACCTACTCCAGTAAAGCATAAATCTCCTCACAACTACTTGAACTTTCTTTGTGCTAGGACTGAAGGATATATAGGCATCTGTCTCCCGCCTCACCCTTTGAAAGCCTGTGGAACTATACATATCCCCTTCTGTATCCTTGAGAGTCTGGGCTCTTGCACACGAATCAGAGCAGAAATTGGAGCCTCTTTATTAAACTATATCTGGATTTTTTCAGTTAGAGAAAGCAGACTACAAAAGTTACTCTGCTATTCTGACATACTAGCAGAAAATCAGCTTCAATGCACAGAAGTATATAGTTATAAATAAAAGCCAAGAAATAATGAAGATTGTGTTAAACACCAAAGTGATCATGAACAGTAACAGTGATCTTTTTTAGGCTCTTTTAACCACATTTTCCCATTCTAGTTTCCATTTGTTAATTTAAAACAAGTGTGTATTTTCTCCACTTGAGGGTTCTTTAGCTGTAATGGTCACCATGGTTATCACAAAGACAATTTAAATGTTAGGAATGCACAAAATTGACTTTTAGTGGTTCATTCTGGAGAATACTTAAAACTACTGAAGCTTATGGATAACAAAGCTGGTTAAAGAAATCTCTCTGCTCAGTCATATTTATTTCATGGTTTGTTCACCTGGATGGTTAAGACTGGGCACATTCCCGAGAGATAGAAATCTGCATCTGACCCTTAAAATGGCTATGTTTTACACCAAAGAGTCATTGTGGGTTGCAAAAAAGAGGAGCTATAACCTTGGGAAGGGGCCTAGGACTCTCTCCTCCTCAATTATTACTTGTACCAAGCAATCCCTTACAGAGGGGAGAATTTATCACTTCTGCCCCCTTCAGCTATGCCTAATTTCCATTCAGTGTATTTTAAAGTTTAAAGAGGAGAGTGTTATACATATATCTGGGGAACCAGGCATTTGACTCAGGCTCCTGAAATATAGGCAGCCAGGATTTTTCTCCACTGGCCTCCAAAAAGTGCCTAGCTGTCCCTCTGTTTAAACTTGACAACCTGAATATTTCCTATATTAGAACTCCTTCACAAGACATCAGTAATTAAAGGCGTAAGATTTCCTTACACCTCTTTAAGATTTATCCTTAGCTGGTGGTCCTAACCCTTGTGCAGACCCTGCTGGCAGTGCTTTCCTCTCCTCTCTCTCCTCCCCTGCCTGCCTCCAGCTCTGCCCCGTTGCCATCCACACCTGCCTTCTCAGGCAGCACAGGCAGCAGCAGGATGCCCAGAGGGGGAAACACGCCAGCTCAAATCATCCCCACCGTGCAAATTCCCTGTTAGACTCCTTGCAGCTCTCCAAACTCATCCCTGATTGCTGTCTTTGCTTTTATTTTTTGTTAACAAAAGCCATTAAGCTGGGAACACTGAAATCCCCACTGAACCTTTTCCTTCTCCTGAACTGCCATATACAGCCTGGCACAGCTGTAATGAGAGTCTCAGAAACACAAAATCAAGCCAATGTAGTAAATTCCCACTGGAAATGATCACTGACATCTATAAAGTTTAACATTATCCTCTGTCTAATATAGAATCCCTTGGCAGAAATGATGCAAACTTGCCTTCACCAAATGTATTAGTGGAGATGGGGGATAACTCTTGGTAATAAATAGACTGTAAATACTCCATAGGCTTTCTACATCTGAAATGAACAAAGGAAATGGAAAATTAAAGGAAAAGGAAGAGGAAAAGAAAATGAAGGCAAAGAGAGAATAAAAAAGTGTTTTCCTGTTTTATTCAGGTTTCTGGTTTTTGTGGGTTTTTTACTCTCTCGAGTGGGAACTGTACAACTACAAAATAATTTTCCATGCATCTTGCTAGAGGCGGCATCAGATGAACTCCAGCTTTTAGACCCAGCTGAGGGTTCATGCAGACAAGACCTTCAAGTTATGTGGATTCAATGGCTGCCCTTTTGGCTTTCATGTGATCATGGCCAAGTCACTTAATTCTGTGTTTCCGCCTTGCTTTTGCTCTGGTAGTGAGAACTAAAGCCAACTGGTTTTTTCAACTATGCTTATTTATAGCAAAATCTGAAGATTGCTCAAAAATTGTTGTTTCCCTGTTTGCTTTTAGAGGCAATAGAGATAAGGCAGAATTTTCCACCAGGAAAAAATCCAACATACAGACTCAGAGCAGATGACATAAACCAATCTGCTAGTAAATCTTTGACTCAATTTATGGGAAGAGCAATCCCTCGAGACTCCCATGGGTGCTGTTTGCCCAGGAGTGAATACCTCAGCAGACACAGCATGTGGGTCACAGTCTGAGGAGCTGTGATTCACAGCAGTGGCCTCAGCACAGGCAGGGCCTCCAGGGAACTGAGGCCAACAAAGGGATTCACGTGACTGTTTTCACTGCAGGTGTAAGATGAAATTGTCCAAATTCACATAATTTCAGTGTCTTTAGAATTTATAATGTTGATTTGATATTCTTGCCCAAACAAAAAATAACACAGAAACATATAATCTCCAAAGAGAAGAAAATAATCTTTTGCTTTTTCTCCTAATTTTCTCTTTTATAATTTATTTCCTCTCTCCTTGTCATACACCTGCAAAACCAGGCCTTCTAAGGAATGTTCTAATCCTGCATGTTATAGCATAGCAACGCTTTCCATTTGGCTGGAGCTTAGAGAAGGGATGACAAAATTAAAAAAAAAAACCAAACCAAAAAATAAAAACAGAACAAAAATCCCAAACAAAACAAACAAAAAACCTCACAACACAAAATAAAGCAAATTAAAAAAAGAATGGAATCACCCAAGTATTGAGTTTATCTCAAAACAGAGAACAAGAGACATTAAAATTGAGAAAATCCAGGTGTATGGAACAAGCATATACTGCCTTAATTGAAACCCAGAAATATTTTAATTGCCAGAAAATGTTAATAAGCAAAACTACTGGTTCCTTAAGTGAACATTCTACTAAATCACAGGCATTTAATTTCCTGTTGTGCACTTCGATAGCATGCATTGCCTGAAAATAAAGCACCAAAAGAAATGTGAAGATTCTGTTTACCAAAACAAGAACTACTGTGACAATTAGAGTTTTTTCAAAATTATATTTTAAAATATTACCCATCAGCTAAGCTCAGGAAAGCACATAATTTGGAACTAATTTGCCTCTAACTTGAAAGAGAGGGCACATTTCAGTGAAATGTCTTGAGTAACTTTAGCAAGGGAATTTGAAGGAGCTCCTCATTTGACTAAGGGGATGGAAAGATCTGGGACTTTGGAAATCCCAGCAATGCAATATCCATATATTTCTAATGAGAGCAACTTCATTAGTGCATTTTTAAAAGAACTTTAAGTGATTAAATGATAATTAACCAGTGGAATTTATTTTGATTTCAGACCACCAGTCCACATATTGTTAGGGCCATCTGACACAGGGACAGAAAACCTCTCTGCAATTCAGAAAAGTAGGTTTGTGGAACAGAATTAAGAGGTTTTGCTTAGAATTACTCTGGAAGGATTATATAAGTTATCTATGTTTGATATGACCTCCCTTTTATTCCTCTGACTGGACAATTGGAATATTGCTGGTCTTTCCACTAAAACACCAGACTGGCTCTCGAGGTAAACAAAATTCCCAGTTGGCCTACGAATTTTCTCAGGACAAATCATTCATGCTAAAGGAGAACCTCATTTCTTATCTTTCTTTCCCACTGAAAAAGCTGTGGTAGTAAAGCTCCCCCATGCAGCCAGGTAGCCCTGGGAGCTGTTCAGACCCGGCAGTGAGACACCCCCATTTCATTAGGGCCAGGCATTCAGTATTCACCTAACGGGACTTTTCATTGAGTTCAGTGCAGCTGTGAGTTGGCATCCACTGTTTGCTAAGCACTCTTCCCTCTCCCCTGCCCACAAAACCATGATTGTGCTGGCCCTGCTTGATTAAGAAAATTGGGTTATTAATGTATGGGGAAATGTATGCCCCAAGAATATTGGTACAGACCACACGGACACTGACAGCTTAAAGGGACATGCTTCTGAGGAATCAAGTCTGTGTTCGCACTGGGACTGAAGGTCCACAGAAGTGAATGGACCAAATAACTTCAAAATGAGCGCATTT
Organism: Donacobius atricapilla; assembly: GCA_013397315.1. Taxonomy (NCBI): domain Eukaryota; kingdom Metazoa; phylum Chordata; class Aves; order Passeriformes; family Mimidae; genus Donacobius; species Donacobius atricapilla. The sequence continues at coordinate 70,547 of WBMY01012475.1, forward strand.
TTCATCTTAGTGGTCACATTCAGTGTTTCAACGAATTTTTTAAATCCACTGAAGATACAGAAACTGTTACACATTATTCCCCAATAAATGGAAGTTCAGCTCTTAACCTTTTTACAAACCTATTACAAGTAATAACTTTTGTGAAGCTACACTAACAACTGGGAAAAAAAACCAAACCAGTGAGGATAGGTCCTTTGCTTTAGCAGAGAGTGGGTGATAAATATAGCCTTGTGAACTGTGTAAAAGTTGTACTGTGCAGAAGACTGGTAAAAGTCTAGCAAAAGCAAAGGAAAAAAATGTGAAACAACACAGACATCTCAACTGTGCAAGGCTCATGGAACATTATCTATAGCTTATAACTTACATTTCAGCAATATAAAATATATATTTATTCAAATCTACTGAGAACTATTATAGGAAGGAATTCTGTGTTTCTTCTGACTCTTCTCTTCAGCTCAGTATTTAGCTTCCATAGGTCACTTCCACACAAGAACCAATTGCTTTTTTACAACCTTTATCCGAATTCTTTTCCACCCATTATAATTATAAAATAAATTTAACATCTTTCTTTTAGATTTACAGAAGGTTTTTGTATCTCCTGAATAAGAATTGATCTCATCCATAATGACAGGCTGCTTCAAGGACACTGACACATGTGACATCCACAGGGACCATCCCCATTTCCCAGGAGGGTAGGCACAATTTCCTCAGTCATCCTCATTTTCACCTTACCATTCCCTCACTCTTTCTCAAAAATGTGGCTACCTCAAACATCTTGCTGAAAGACAAATCTTATAGAGCTAGATTTATCTTATTTTTCTGTAAACAGTCATTTCCACCTGCTTTGTTTGCTATTCTGCTGGATGATGCCTTCTCTGCAGGTGAACTGAAGTGCTTCAGCTCCATTAGAAAAAGTTCCGTCATACATAGGATCTGAAATATGAATTCTACTTCATCAGAATGAAATACTTGCTGAAATCTCTCCTACTCCTTCACAACAAAAAAACCAAAATGAAACAACAACAACAACAACAAAAACCCAACAAAAAAACCCAAAAGGCACAAACAGACAAGAAAAAACCACACTACCTGAGCATCAACTTGCACAGCCCTGTCATCAGCTACCTTAAGGCAGCATCATTCACCTAAGATAACTCCAGATCTATCAGGCAGATTTGTCTGCCCAAACATTTCTCTGTGTTATTCTGAATATTTCATCCATGTTATAAGCAAAACTCTTGCTTTTAATATTGACCTTTGTAATTTGACTTCCATTCACTGTAAGTTCAAAACTGCTCCTTAGTTCAGGTAGGGAACTGCTTTTTCAAAGCAACACCCTGAGGCACACCAAAGTAACAAGGAAATTCAGCTGGCATGCTCCTCTCTGCGCTCCTTGCTTGCCAACAGGAGTCAACAAAGTGCTGCTGCCAGGAGGCCACCTAGGATGAGCCACCTCTAGCAGCAATGCCCAAATTTATGGTAGTGCTGGTGCCTATAGACTGCAAAGCTTTTCTGTGTGTCCTCGAGCACCCAGAGTTTTGTCCCATCCCTGGCAGTGTTCCAGGCCAGGCTGGATGTGGCTCTGGAAAACCTGGTCCTGTGGAAAGTGTCCCTGCACATGGCAGGGGGTTGGAACTACGTGATCTTTAATGTGCCCGCCACCCCAAATCACTCTTTGGTCCTATGATTATCTGAAGGCTTTAGGTCAGTCTGACATTCTCAGAGCCTTGTGTTGCTCTTCTTTCCATGGGTGACCCAACTCAGCAAGGAGCCCACACTTCCAAAGCATCAAGGTAGAAGTACTCTTATACTTGGGAAAGCAGGAACAATATTGCTTACCCAGACTGACAGACAGTGCCATGAACCTGCCTGGAGAATCCTTTTATTATACCTGGCCCACAGAGATACAACAGGTGAGAATTTCTCTAAGAGATTAATGTCACAAAAAGAATATATTTTTGGGACAAAAAGGGATTAAAATTAAATCACTGAGATTTTATTAATTCTCATTCTCGCTACAAAAAAAAGCTCAAATCTAAACAGTTGACAGCAAAAAAAAACCACAGAAAAATATTCTTACACAAATAATTTAATAAATATAAAAGATTATATTTGTGCTTAGCAAACACCCAAACACTGAGGAGTAGGTATATTTTACATACTGACCAGAAACCCTCTCTCTGTTTAGGGTCCAGAGAGGATCTAACTTCACACTGCTGATAAAGGGGTGAAAGAATTTGAGGATTAAATGAACATATATAAAGTGGGAAATGAGATTTATGTGTGAACGTCAAATGCAGAGTCTTGTCCTTTCAAGCAAATTGCATTTGTGGAATAAAAAAAATACATCTCAATACTTAGTTCACAGAGAATTCAATAGGTTTTACACATATATATGGGGACCTGCTTACATAAATTCTTGTGAGGAACATGAACACAGAATAATAAGAATACTAGATTTCTATTCTCAGTATTGAATCAGTAATAATGAAGGAAATCAGTGCAGTGAAATTTCATTTTCAAATACAATTCAGTGGTGTCAACAAACACCATTCCAAACTCATCATGATTTTTTCTGCCCAAGGCTGTGTGGTGAGAGACAACATCTATTTTCATTCCACGTATGATTCTTAAAAACAACACTGTAATCGAATGATTCAGAAATACTGAGTCTCAGAGCAATTATTTTTCCCAGTTCTCCAGAACAATGCTTCAAAATCCCACCAGAATGTCTCCATAAAAATGTAGGGGTCCCATTTTATATGGCATCAGTAAAAGTCTATGGTCTAACAGTCTCCATGCTCTTCAACAAGAGCTTTTCTGATTTATTTGCCCTGGAAGTTGTTTCTGCTTCCAGTAGACTCCCCTTCTCTGGCACAGGGTTCCCAGGTAGCATTAGAACAGCAAGCTTTAATCAGGAAACTACTGCCGTAGCTTCCCCATCCTCTGCTTTGCCCCCCAACACCATGCAAGCAGCTTTGCAAGTTCTTTGCTGTTCCTCTGGCTCCTCCAGTCTCTCCTGTTGTGTCACAAGGATGTGCAGGTGTAGATCCTTGGCTTCCCCAGGGAACTGCCACTTGGGAACTTCCAGCCTTCATCACAAAGATCCTCACACTACACCTCCTGGCAAAGCCCAGCTAGTCCCAAAAAAGAGCCCAACAGACAACTTCTTTCGACAGCTTTTGAAGGTATCTGACTTTCTTACTGGCTTTTTTCCCCTTCTGTCTTTATTAACTTCACCTTCTAATTAGGTCCCATGAAGATACAGCTCCTCATTTAACTTAAAAGGTTCATTGACCCTCTGGCATACTGCTGTAACCCAGTAACCTGTGAGTACAGTAATTAGGACATTATAAATCATTGAGTTGATCTCCACACTTCACATTCAGAGGAAGAGACGTGTGCTGTGTTGCAAAGAGAGCTGGCTGAAGCAAGGGAAGCCCAAAGTGAAGGAAAAATTAATAATTTAGGAAAGAAAGTTGGGATTATTCACGGGAAGAAGAGATAGATTGGAGCAACAAACTTCAAGGGGAGTTGCTAAGGACTGCACTCAATGTGCTTCAAGAAAGCTCCAGGAGCTTTCTTGAGTAAAGAATAAAAAGAAAGCAAAAGGCAGGAGAGGGAATATCTCAATGAGGCAGCAATCACTCATTGACTTTTGTAACACATTCCTACTGCAGCAGACCCACTTAACAGAGCACATGACAAGAGTCAGCTCTTGTCACATGCTGCTCCTGGTGTGACCTGTGAGATACAGATGGTCCCAAACTGTCTTCACTCCATACAAAGTCATGTCGCTTCACAAGGATATTCATGCAAATTCAAGAGGCACAATTTAATCATCAGGGAAATTGCAGCACCTTTCCTAAAGTGTTTTTCTTATGAAGGCAACTGGCTCATTCTCTTCTTATTTATCTTATTTTCAGCCAATAAAAGTAGAATGTGTCAAAGTGCCTGACAGCACCTAACACCAAGAGACAGATGAAACTGCAGATACAAGACGGTGCTATACATCACTGCGGGTACAGAGCAGGATTTCAAGCACTTGTTTCAGACATCCCTGAAAGTAATGGTTTATGAACCACATCCTGGGCTTTTTAATCATCACAGATATACTGCCTTCAACAGGCGTGCACTGCTAAATATATGTGTGCTGATGCACAACATGATACTCTAAAACAAGTGTATCAAGCTTAGATCTATGTCAAAATAAAAAACCCATTAAGTGTGTACATGGAACTGTACTTGTTCCAATGAAGAATGTAGCTCATTAAACTGCTAGATTTAATGACAAGATTGTTAACATTGCAGAGATATCTGTAAAATCCGTTGGATCATCCTGGATTATCTCTTCAGCTATTCCTCTTACATAATTTTTAATTTCCTTGGCAGTTAATCCTGTTATGGAGGAGGTTTTGAACAAACACTTTAATATTTGCAAATTGATTTCCATGATATCCCTTTTCCATTGTGCCCCTTTACTGTTCAAGTTCTGCAATAATATTATGTAATGGAGCCCACACATCACCCTTCCCTCTTTTATAAAACAGTCACATCACACCATGTACTTTTACAGGCACCTCAGAAAAATAATTTGCTGGTTCCAAAACCCACACACAATTCTTTTTTTTCTTTTTTTTTCCCCACAGAGATCCTGATTTGCTTCTTCAACATCAGTTATTTATCCCTGTAGCAGCCTGAAAAAATAGGCAACGTTAGTCATTCCTGTAAATCCTGAATAAGCGATGTTAACAATTACAGTTTACAAAACTGTTACTGCAGGAGACACCTCAAAGTTCATCAATGAAATAAAGTGTGCCTTAAAGTCTAGTGCTATTCCTATTAATCAAAGCTTTCCAACTTAATAGAAGCAGGCACATTTTGAGAGTAGTGTGTCTGGGGAGCTCAGCTTGCTGTAATTCCATAAACATTCATCTTCCCTGCAAAGTCAGAGCTGAAGGGACTCAATCAGGTATGATACAACTTGGAGTGAAAACGCTGGGGTGCAGCTCAGTGACTGAGGGACACACCTTTTACCTCACCAGATGTGTGCCTGTGAAACTGGTCCCTTAAAGCCCTGCACTCCATGTTTGGCCAGGAGAAAGACGAAAGTCTGTGGTGACGCACAGACAAACTTCAATTACTGTTCAAAACACTTTTCTCCCTGTTCTTGATTTTTTTTTTTTTAATTCTCCATTATGTTAGAAAATATAACACCCACTGCATCAACAGTGCACCTAATAGTTTGAAAGGAAGGAGTTTCTGGTAGAAACGGCTATCCCAGTTTTATTTGGTATCTGACCATATTCTTTGTCTCAAGTATCATTATCAACCATGCTTTGTCTTCATATTACAAGAAATGTTTCCCCTGGATGGTCAGCATGAGATCCAGGTAAATGTGGGATGATAATTTTGGCACTTGATTGTTTAAAACAGATTTTATGCCAATGATAAACATACCTCAGAGGACACATTCCAGTTAAAGGCAATGTTTGTGTGGATTTCAGGACTCCATCTCTCTCCAACAGGCTGCTACCCAGCCTTTCCACAATCAGCATAAGAACTCACAAATGTTCCCATTTCGTTTCCATATTTTTCCCTGTTGTGAACCAAAGAGGTTCAGGGGAAGCTTTAGAAAAATCTTCCATAAGAGACTGTGCAATGAAAGACATTTTCTCTGCTCAGACAGACCTGATCTCCAAACACTATGAAAAATTTTGCAAATAATTGGAACTATAGGAGCCAACTCTCATCTAAGCTGTCAGAAAAGATTGGGAAGCACTTGCAAAGGACTAAGGGCATTTGGAAGCATGTCAGAGGGATTAAGTAAGGAAAAAGAATTGTGTGGGTCTTTGAAGGAGATGGCACAGAGAAGAAAAGAACAGAGAGGAGAAGACAGCATAAATAATGTTTCAAAGCTGGAAGCGTCATAATCGGGTCAAAAGGGAAAAGAAAAGATGGTTTTAGCAATCTGTGTGCTTATAGCTTGAAGGGAGATCAGAGAGCGTGTGTTATCACAGACAAGGAAGGATGTAAAGGGATCTGGAGAAGGAGATTTGAAATTGTTTCAGTCCAATCTTTCTCACTGTAGAGCTCAAAACCTCCGTGTCCTTGCCTTACTTGAGAGCATCACGATCAAAATATAAGCAGCATTCATAACCATTCCTGCTCCTCCTTTTATCTAATCCCACATTTCACAGTTTAATAAGTCATCATGGTGGATGAAAAGCCTTTCTTTGGCCATATTTAAACTGTTGGTCTATTTACACAGCAGGTGCAACAAAAAAAGCTGCCCTTGGGTTTCCATTCTCCTTTAGCCTTGCCAGCAAAGGAAATCTGTACCAGTTGAGGAAAACATCACATTTTATGTGGGTTGTGGGTAGAGAAGGAGCAGACAAGCAGGTAGCAACCACCTTGTCTGTCTCTTAGTTTGGGGTTCATTCCAGCTGCATTGTTTATACTTAGGCTTTGTATTTTGGCATTTTTCCTTTAATCATATATTTCTATTAACTCACATATATTATGATAAGACAATAAGTTTAGGTGTACAAAGTCAGCTATTCAACTCCAAAATTCAGGCTGTCTTCAAAAATCAGGGCATGTAGAATTGAAGCAGCATCCTACAGAGCTTGATATAAAATCTCCCTGGCTAAAACGTAACCATGTGTCTCCATAATGTATGAACCAAGAAATACGGTTGGATAATGGCCTTTGCAAGTGTTTTCTGGCAAAAGAGAAACAAATGTATGCCTTGTATATGTATATGTATATGTATGGAAACCTTGTCCTTTGGTCCTCTCAGCTACTCCCTCTCTCACCACTTTCCTGGCCTCTTATTTTCTTTTCTTCCTGCCCAGGCACCTCACCTTTCTCTGCCCTGCTCCAATTCCCTTACTTTTATTTTTTATTCTTGGAAACTGCTCTCCTACTTCTGCTGAAACAGTCTTAAAAGGAAAAAAAACTTCTTTTAGAGTCCGCCCAGGAGATCCAGTCCAGTCCCATGTTGTTCAGAAAATTTTGATATTGAAACAAGCTCTTTTAGAACCCCTCTAGTCGAGAGTAAACCACGTTCATGGACTCTGAACACAGAATGTGATGATAGGTGATCCTTTTTTTTTTAAAAAAAAAAAAAAAAGAAAAGAAAAAAAAAAGGGAAACATCAACTTTTGTTGTTCAGCATGTCTACAGTCCCACCTCTGGGAGCCAACATAGTCATACCAATACATCACTGTGCTGCTTGAAAAACAGCCCCAGATTTATGGCAGGCACAGGACTCTCAAATAAACATATAACAAACAGTTCTGGGACCAGTAGAAGAAGCAAAGCTTGATTTATTAAAGATGAAATACAGCTGAATTTGCTAACAAACTAAGCTCTGACCAACCCTTTTCCCTTGGCTGAAACAGCCAAAACACCTACTTCCTAGGTGGCCTGCCTACTGCAACTGAGGATGTGCTCAAGTTAGTCTGTCCCTTACTGGTCCCCCCGCTTCTTTTTCCTAGTCAACTTCTCAACTTCAAACTTGATAGAAAATTGTGTATCTACATGCTCTATCTCCCTGTGAAATTCAGCAAAACAGCTTAAAAATAGTTGGAGAAATTGTACATGTATGTGTGCTCTCTTCATGCAGACATTAGTTAAAACAATAAATCTTAACCTGTGCAGGAAACTGATATTTTTTCATAGTTTTCCAAGCATTGATACAATTTTTCCTTTATTAAACATGTCTATAATATCCATTGATTCTGTAGATCATACAGGTCTGTAGATCATTTTTAGGTCATAGAAATTTGAAATTCAAATTATAATATGAGTGACCTGCGATAACCCAATGAGAAATAACTGTTTATAGAGGAATGAGTCAAAGCCAGCCTTTGATGCCTCTGACTGCTGATCCATGTTTATGCAGCAAAGGCGCACACACTGTGCTGTGGGGCACCTATGTCAGAAGCTTCTGGGTCAAGCCACTAAAGACCTTTCAACTTGGCTTTCACTTCCCTTCTTAAATGTCTTAGTGAGAATATCCAATATAAAAATATCCTAGTATATTTGATTTTATTTCTCCATATTATAGGAGTAATGTCCAAAATGATGGTGCATTCCTGTAAGCAGAGTTTACACTACAGGGAACAAACAATTCCAAAAGTCAATGACGGTGAAGACAAAGACCTCCTAATGTGAAGTATCAGAGACAAAAATTAGTGGGGAAATAAGTAGGGGAAAAATTGAGAACTGATAGGACAGATGGAATAACCCCAAATCTCTGAATAACCTACAGCAATTTACACACCCTTCAGAAATGCAAAGTTTTTTGAATTAATGTGGTTATGTAGAATACATATTGCTATTCCACTAGCCTATGGGAATACAGATTTCAGCCTTAGGAAGAGTATGTTCTTTCAAGGCACTCACTGATTCCTGTTTGAATACCTTGGCTGTTTATCCTATTCTACATTTTCCTGTCCTACCAAATCCTATTCTTACATCACACTTATCATGACATCTTGTCACAATCTTTCAGCCGAATGTTACATGATATTACTCAAAATTTTACATACAGAATTCAAAATTTTTCAGTAATAGTTTTATCTTTGGGACAGTCTTTTTCTAAAAATAAAAAAAAATTGCAAATGCATATTATATTGACTAATTTATATTTTTTTAAAAATACAGATAATCTCATAAAATACAAAGTGAATCCTTGTGTTCCTGAAACTAAAAGGGGATTTAATTAGACAGAAGGTAGCTCTTGGTGCTGGGGCTAGTAGAGTTAACACCCCTACAGCCATTCTCATGGCCAGAAAATGCCAGCTGGTAGCTTTTGGTGATTTTTGTAGATTAGACACCAACAAATAATTTTGAACCTTTTGATTGCCTTTTTGAAATTAGCTACTAGGCCTTACTTGAGTGTCCTTTTTCTTCTTGATTTCAAGAAGATCTAGGTGTAAGTTGCACATCTGAAAGTATCTGTGGTCCTAAGCTCTAGAGATAGTGGGTTAAATATTAGAATTGTTTGGTTTTTTATGAAAGGAATCTGAAAGCTTCTCCCTCCAGAATCAAAGTGGCATTGGGTACTTTTATATTAAGTGACTTCTGGGGACAAATGCCATCCATTTAAACTTCAATATTTGCTGTTGTTTTTGAGTTTCACAGCTGCCTATCTCCTGACCCAAGAGCATTTGACCTGCAAGACCTAATGATGCACAGCACAAAGCAGTGTGACCTTGTAGGGTAGACCTCAGGGTACCAGCATTACAACAAAGACAAAAAAAGATAGCTATGAAACTAAATAAAGTGCTCAAAGTTAAAATTTCTCTTTTAAGATCAATGAAGAGATTTTTTTGAAGAAGTTATGGCCCATTTCTCTTAATAACGAGGCTGCTGCCAGACAAATCTAAGAGATATGTCCCCCCAGGCAATGGTACAGAACTAAAATCAAGTGAAAGAGACTACAATATATTAATTGATCCGTGGAGTTCCAGCTTCGCATTGACAGTCTCTACTGAAGTTTCAGTAATTCCCAAGCATTCCATAATAAAATAGAACCCACTTCAGGGATTCAAGCAAACAGCAGATTAATTCAACAAACTTCTGAACCTAGTGTGGGGATTGAGTTCTAATCCTAAATCTAAGGAGGATTAAGGAGGAAAATACCATGAACACACAAAGGCCAAGACAAAACCAACCAGCCAACCAAAAAACAATGAGGCAAAGCAAGGCAAATTTTCTATTACAGGTTCTAGCAAAAACTAGAGGTGTTGGGTTGCCTGATGCTATTAAGAGATTTTTCAAATGAATACAAATACTACTATCTACAAATTAAAGGTTTGGGGGGTTTTGGTGGGTTCTTCTTTTGGTGGTGTTTTTTTGTTGTTGTTGGTTGGTTCAGGGTTTTTTTACATTTTGACTTAATACATATAAAGTAAGCAGTTTAGTTAGTGAAGAACCAAAAGCTTTAAATTTGCTGAGACATTCTGGATACTCCATCTGCCTAGTCAGATGCCAGGAAGCCTGGCTTTCAATTATTTTGCTTCTGGTGATAGACAAAGATTTCTGTTGAGTTGTGTCAAGGCTGAAGTGTGAACTTATTAGACTTGCTACTGCTTTTTAGAGACAAGAAGATCTACAAGTGGAGGAGTGGACAAGCAGAGGAGGATCTGGCTAAGAACAAATCCTTTGATATGTGCTTTCTATGGCACAGTGCTGCTTAGTCATGAGGAAGAGATGCAGGTCAAGGAGTCCTTTTTTTGGAGCCACATAAATACAGCTTTCTAAGAAATTTTACAGAACATGCAACTCCTGTACATTTTCTTTAAGTATCCTCTGTTCCTTGAAAGAAAAAAAAAAAAAAACGAACAGAAAACCACTTTTCATTTCCCAAGAGTTCCACTTTCCTTCTTCAGCATGGTGTTACAAGTTCATGAGGATAAATAAAGGTAGAAAAATCAGTTAGTCCAGCTTATTCTAATAAGCAATGTTACTGTTGCAGTCATCATCTAGCTAAATGGCACCCCACTTCAAATATCAGCATTATAAGTTCCCAAGGAAAAAATTCTAAAATTTTTAACATTAAAAAGGAAAAAGTTTACTCAATACAAGAAATAATGCCATATTCAGATGACTTTGAATTAAGTTTGCCATAATTTAGAGGACTATAGAAAAATGTATTTCAAGACAGGCTGAGTTTCTCCTTAACAAAGGTTACAGCCATTTTCTTTTCTAAATTAAGTCAGGATAACTCTAGAAGGGCTCCACATCAGTTGCTCTACTGATAAAATGCTGTCTGTAAGGCAGTGAAGAGCTAAGGAAATCACAAAGCTCCCGAAGAATCATCAAGAAAATAACTCAGACACTGTATTAGAGTGGTCCTCTCACCTGCACAGCTTAAGTTTGCACATTGTTTTTCTGTATCTCAGGCTCAGTGCCAGGGACTTATTCAATGCATGGAAGTATGAAGATGAACAATGGCTTTTTTCACCTTCACAGAAGTCAGCTCCACAATTGCAGTGAGCAGGTATTCTGCTCGATGCAATGACAGCAAGGGAGGATTGAGTTTTAAGTTTAATTCTGCTGTGCAACAAAGAAGTTGCAAAACTTTCTACAGAATGTGAGGAATTTCTCAGCATGGATGAAACAGGCTTATGTCAGCTTATATTTGATACCTATTCTTATTTTTACCCATATTTGAAAAGATTTTTTTAATGATTCTGCTTCAAGTCTGAAAAGAAAATCAAGCTAGGAACAGTATAGTCATATTTAAAAGATTATCTGGACTACCTACCTGAAATGGATCATTATTGCATTATTGTACAATATGCTCTTCAAAGAGATACTGTCTTAAGCAATAATCACTGTCTGAATCGGTGGAGCAAAAGGAAGAAATTAGGCTTGATTAATATATGTTTTTGACAGAGTAATTCAACAGAACAAGACATGAAAAGGGAAATGATCTTAGTATTGTGTTAACAATTTCACAAAAATGCAGGGAGGGTAACATCTGTGAGCCAGATAAAATAGGAGGCAGCGAAATAACAAATGAGAGAGATGCTGTCAAAGATGGAAAGACTCACCTGCAGGATAAATTATTCCATCTAACCATCTCTAGTTCAGGGACCTACAGCTCTCCCATGGTCTGATTTTTTTAGCGGGTTTAGAATCTTCCCTTTTTTCTGGTGTTGCAGCACTGTGAACATACTATAACTCATTTATATTGAGGATAATTTGATTTCATTTTTTGTTAGATTTGTTTTATGTCAAATGAAAACCTCAGGGATATTAGCTGCATTAATGTAACAATTACTAGCATATTTTTACCAATTGAATGTCATTTTGTCAACTTGGTAAAGATCAAGCTATAATAAAAAAACGCCTGATTTTCAGACACATCTGTTAACTCTGGGGGCTCTCCAACCTTCCTCAATACCGACGATGAACCACAAGCAAATGGGGCTCTTTGGTTTCCTCCTGGTAATCCCATTGCACATACTTATTTTACATCACCTTTGGGATGAGAGACAATCAAATGCACAAGCAAATACTTTCACAAACTTGACATTCCTATGATGAGAAATGTTTAGAAGTTCAAGATAATTTCCACATCGGAAACACAAGAATACACAGTTAAATTTGGGGCATTGTATTCAGAATACTAATTTATGGGTATTTTGTACTAAAAGGAGGTAATCCACATTTTTTAAATTTTCCTTTTATCAGTGAAATCTCTGTGAAAATCCAGAAGATTGCTTCCACAGTGACTTTGAACCACAAGTATGCTGACCTTTAAAAATCAACACCACTTTGTGGTTCCGTTCTTATCTTTCCTCTTACTGACAACCATGACAAAATTGTTGGCAGACTGTCAATATCTCAGACCACGGACTTCCAGTGAGTCACCAACTGTTCAGATACCTCGTTATTCACAGTCCAGTTTCCTCCTCAAGCCTCAAGGGACTGCTGGTGTGGGATGCGCAAGATGGTAGTTGTGATTCTGGATCTGGCACCTTGAGAGAAAAGCTGTCCTGCCTTGAGCCCTAAGGCAAGAGCAGCTGTATATCCAAGTGGCATTGAGATTCACTGGGGGTTTTGGCATACAAAATGCCTGTGCTGCTTTGGGGCCCCATACTCAGAAAGGCTTCGCAGAGTATATTATTATATTAGTTTCACCCAAAGAGCGACAGAAAAGAATGGAACAGGAAACATTTTGTGTTGCAGTCTGCGTGATGAGGCCACTTCCTTTCCCCAGCTGTGGCAATGCTGCTGTAGGAGTCCCAGCAGGATGAGCTAAAGGAACAGGAAAGGCAAAGATTGCAGTGAAACAGAGCAGGGCTGCAGGACACCAGGAGGTGCTGGATTGGTGGGGGAATGAGACAGGTTTGGCAGGCTGTGTCCAGGAGGAGCAAGGGGAAGGTGAGAAAATGGGAATTTTTTTGGTGAGATGTTAGGCACGTGGTCACATTTTAGTCAGAGAAAAGAGATAACAGAAAGAGATATTTTTCCAATATCAGCAAGAAGTTAGGTCTTGAGGCAATATAAATCATAATATAAATGTAGCTGCTGACCATGACAACCTAATACAGATTCTCACCTCTCTTCTTAACCTCTCTTGCTAGTATTATGTACAACCTCTGCTCCAGTCGTGGCATGTTGTTACCAGGAACTTTGTGGCTTCTTTGGCTTCCTAAGGAGATCTAGTAATTTGGTTGGGTTTTTTCTTTTTTTCTCAATTATCAAATAAAGACCAGCAGTAGGTACTTTTGTACACTTGACTAAAAAGACTCCCCACATTTTTGCTTTTAACCTGTATAAATGAATGTAACCAGTTATCACCATTGAGAGGAACTACAGAGAGCATTCACTAGGAAAAAATACGCAAAATTCTCATTGAAAATCCACCCTGGTGATTTTGTATTACCTATTTGTGTCCTTATAGTATTTGAACTAAATTTCTTTTTGTGATATTTTATAGAGGCGTGCTTATAATCACACATAATTAGCTGAGTAAGAAAAGAAACACTGACTTCCTAATGAAATACAGCAGATGTTTCAGATATTTGTTTCAAAGCACAGTAAAAGGTGTCAGAAAGCCCCCCACACTTCAAAGTTTCTGACCCAAGTCCAACCACTGCCGCACAGAACCATGTAAAATCAACTGCTGAGGTCAAAAAAGCAGACCCTTGCCTGCGTGACACTGTCTGAAATAGTAAACCCTGCTTCTCATGGCAGAGCTGCTCCAGGTCTGCTTGGGTTCCTGGTGTTTTCAGTCCCTTAGTTAGGGCTACCTTGTGTCTCTGCCTGCAATCCTCATGCACCCCTTCAAGCTGAGAGAGATAAATACATGGATGGGGGAAACTCTTCAAAGCAGTATGATCAAGAGTGCCTTTCTAATGGCTTCAGGGAGACTTTGGAATAGGCCTTGGTGCTAGTGCCTCTTACTTGAACAGAATAAAGCTTCATGGAATTGCAACCTAGCCATATAAAAATTGTGAGCCATCCTAGGAGCTAGCTACTAATATTGATTCCATAGATTAGAAGGTCTGTTCCTTTTTGTTTTTCAGAGGTAGGCATCAAAGCTCTGTGGCATATTAAGCATTGTCCATTAGTATGATATGACAGAAAACTACCACCTGGTTCTACTTAAACCTCTAAAAAATTGGGATCTTAAGCACAGAAAAGCCCTAAAATGCTGAAGCACATCACTTTCTTAGGGGCACTCAGCAATACTAAGGTGGAAGAGCCTAAAAATAGGGCCTACCTGTTTAAGTCAGAGATGGCTGAAGACAGGTAGATATGAGCGAAAAACTTTGTAATTAAACTGCCATGTAAGAAAAACTCATCCAGAGCCTTTAGAGAAACATTTTCCTGATTTACAATCATCTCTTTGCCTCCTTGAAGAAGGTGCTGATAAACCATGACTGGAATTTTGGCCACCCTGAACTGTGTGGCTCATGTGGTTGCCTTCACCATGCCAATTCCTCTTTAACACTGCACACTGTTGCTTCTGATTAATGTGATCTCTAGGGGATGTCTAAACTCATTTTTGGGGGTGTTTCTTCTGTGGTGTGGACATCCCTCACCCTTTGTGAAGTTCCAAGACATCCCAGTTCCTGGCAAAGCCTCTACACAGCTATTTCACCAGTGGCAGATGGTGACTGTGGGATCCCAACCCTAGAGCAATGAAGGAGAAAGAAGGAACAGAAAAGCTTCAACTTGAGCTAGTTAAAATGCATGACATAACGGCAGTTACCTTCTCTCAAGAGTACTAGGTACATTGTTTTTTCTTAAAGTGTCTCATCTGAGGCTCTTCTCCTTGTTCTTCTAGCAAATTTGAGACTAAATCTATTAATCTTATATTAAGACAATCTTATATTATCTATTAATCTTATATTAAGAGATTTTTCATCCTCTGTTTTATGATCTCACATTGGCTTTCCTTTGATAGAACATCTCTTCTGTTAAGGCATTTTTCTGTGATATTTGGACGTTACAGACTTTCAAACAAATTAGTCCTTGATTAGCCTGTTTCTCATCTCTCTATGCCTTACCTTAAACTTATCCCAAAATTTCAGTGAAAAAAAAATAAAATATTTCAACTTCAAACTTGAATTCTTGAGATTAAAATATGAGCAGTGAGACTCACTGTCTTTTATATGAAATGCAGTAGAGAGCAGGTAGCATTTAGTGCATTCCCTTTTTCTCAAAATGGCTATCTGTATTTTTTTAATGCTGTTGTTCTGTGCCTTTGCCATATCTGTATTGAAGAACACATTAGAAAAAGAGGAAAAAAGAAGGTAAAATGGATTTTTTACCTCTGGTGTCACTTCTTTCCCCCATTGGTTTCTGTGAAACGATCAAAGCCATCTACCAAGATAGCAAGAAAAGATTTAAAATGTGTTTGTCCTCTGGTTTCCTGCTGCTCTGTCTGAGCCTCTTTTTCCCCTGGCCATTTTCAGCATTGTTAACTTCATTAGCAAGGGATTATAACAACCAAACCTGCCCTGATTCTCCAGAGAGTTCCCCCCCCCATCTTCGATTACCTTTTCAGCTACTGCTGTACATTCAAACCAGCCCCTTTTCCAGACAGTTTGACCTGACCAAACAAACAAGAGCAGCCCTAACCTGACAGCATATCCTGGTTGAAGGGATCCCTCCTGGGTGAACACATCGTCACCTGGCGCAGAGCCTCCCCAGTCATGTCTTTGCTCACCCAACAGAGTTGCAGGAACATGAATAAAGTCCAGGATCAGGGAGACAACTGCAGCTCCTAATGCCTTGGCCATTTATAACTGCTTCTAAAGTCATCTCTTGGACCTAAGGGTCATGCACCTTAGCCAAAAGTGGTCTCCACACCAGTCAAATATAAGCAAAAGACACAGATAGTCCAGGTTTGAAAGTGTGCGCACCTCGCTCTTCACACCCCCCTCTTCCTTCTTGCCTCCCAGGGACTGAAACTTCTGTCACTGCTGGCAGGGTCAGATTATCACAGCACTCTTACCCCAAGGAATTGTAAAATGTCTGTCTTTTCTGCAGAGAAACATGGATTTAGATGCACTCCCAAAACACTCTAGGGAAACGTGCAGAGATAAGTCAGCTCAGCAGAGAAACCATGAGAACAATCATTTTTAGCCAGTGAAGGAAGCTGACAAATGGTTCATCAGTGACGTCTAGAAGTTCAGATAATCAGTGGTAAAGTATTCTCTGCCACCACAACATATAGCTCTCCAGGGGATTTTCATGAAACCAAGGTAAAGCTGAAAGCAGAAGGACCTCCCAACAGCTTCTCTAGCACCAAGGACGTACCAGTTCCTTTGGGAATCTGAAAAAGAAGTACATAACTAGCTTATTATATAAAGAATATAAGTACTGTAAAAGGTGGTATCATGTCTTCTGCAGAGACCTTCTACACAGATTCAGGGAATCACAGGAGATCTCCTCTGTCCAAAAAAACCAACCAAACAAACAAACAAAACACTTCCCCGGTGTATACCAAAGAAAATGTCACATCCTGTTAAAACCAGTTAGTTAGTGATTTTTTTTTTAGCTGAGACAAAAAACAATCAATCAAACAAATGAACAAAAACAAAAACACACATAAGAAGCTGGAAAGAAAGCTACTAACTAAAATCTTGGTACATTAAAATGTTTCCTTGATTTTATAAACAAGATTGCACTGACAGGTAAAATACCAATGTGCATCCTGTGTACCTTTGAAAACGGCCATCAAGGAAGATTAAAGCCAACATTATTTCCAGTCTAAAAATAAGCTCTAAAAAGCACTGTACTCCATGTATCTCTGTCATGCTTTGTTTCTTTTGCCCTGCCCTGGCACAAATGGGCTCTCAAACCAGCTGATAACACTGATCACCTTGCAGGGAGAGATAAAAGGAGTCTTTCTTTGAGAAGACTGAGAAGGCTTCTCTTGTCTGTCCTACCACTGGGAAAACACTTGCAGCTCTGGACACTGATTTCTGAACCCAGGAGTGTGAAGGTGGCCCTGCTGCGATCACTACATGCTTCACCATGGGCAGAAAGTACAAATGAGTTCAGCATCCTCATTTCTGAAGAAAAGTTGCAGAAATTGCCAAATCTAACTTTTTTTTCCTACTAGCACATGTAAATAAACCGGATAGACCAGTTCTGCCTAACAAACTGGTTTTGACTAAAATATCACTAAAATTAAGGAGCCTCTAGAACAACACTCTGCTTTACCCATACTGATGCTCTAATTTGCAGAAGACAGGTGAAATCATGGGCTTGATCCTCTCTGTTTCAATGCAAAGTTCGCAACAGACATGTACAAACCTTATGCTACCATCAAAAATTTCTCCATAGCAGGGCAGCTGGCAGACAAATATCTCAAATGACTATTTAGACAGACTCAGAAATAATGGAATTTAGGCAAATTCTGGATATCCTTATGTGTCTTCAGACAGAACAGAGCAGAGGGATAGAATCTCCTTCCTCAACCTGCTGGTCAGACTTTTCTTGATGCAGCCCAGGACACAGTTGGCTTTCTGGGCTGCACATGCACATGCACAGCTCATCTCCAACCTCTCACCACCAGCACCCCCAAGTCCTGCCAGGCAGGGCTACTCTCAATTTGTTCATCTCCCAGCCTGGATTGACACTGAGGTTGCCCTGACCCAGGTGCAGCCCCTTGCAGCTCATTTTGTTAAACCTCTTGATATTCCTATGGGACCAGTTCTTGAGGCTGTCCAGGTCCTAGGGCATCCTGTACTTCAGGTGTGGCAACCACACCACTCAGCTTGATGTCATCTGCAAACTTGCTAAGGATGCCCTGATCCCTTTGTCTACGTCATTAATGAAGACTTCAAATGGCACTGGTGCCAGTACGGACCTCTGAGGGGCACCACTTGT
>WBMY01012480.1:8899-19296 GCA_013397315.1 Donacobius atricapilla
CCTCAGCGTGGTGAATGACTGATTATATTTTTAATAAAGACGTATTTTTTAGGTCCTGAGCCTCATTCGTTCATCCTGCTGTGATCACAGGGCTCAGCCACCCGTGGGAGGTGTTTCTGCTGGGAATGGTGTGTGGGGACACAACAGCCCCTGGGTGCCACATGCCCTGTGGCAGGACCTACCGTGGCCTCAGGCTGGGCTGGGACCAGGCGTCCTCTCTGGGGATACCTGTGCTTCCCTGGGGCCAGGTGTCCTGCATCGAGCGGCCCTGGGCATCCCCGCTTCTCCAGCCCTGTACCTTGCCCCTGTTTCCCGCAGCTCAGGAGAGGAAGCTCCCTTTGTTTGCTTGGCTCCAGGATTTTCCCTCCTTGTTCCTGCTCTGAGCTGCCGGGTGGGGAAGGCGCCCAGCGGCCGAGCCAGCACCGCGGGCAGGGGCTGTAGTCGGTGGCACTCTCGGGGCTGATCGCCACCGGCTGCTCCTTCGTGCCTCAGTTTCCCCATCGGGGAGCTCTGGGGGAGGGCCCTGCGGCCCCCCCGCCCCTCCGTGGGCCGGACGGGGCCAGCACCGGGCGCTGGGCTGGGCTGAGCCCCGCCGGTTCCGGGGCAGCTCCAGCTGAAGCCACTCCAGCAGCTGCTGCTCTGCGACCGCGAGGTGAGTCGGGGACCCCTCTGCTGCCGGACAGCGCCTGAAGCGCCCGAGCCCCCCAGTCCTCAGCTGGATGGGGGTACCCTGTCCCCACAGCCCCCATCCCAGGGCACCTGCATCCCACGGGGCGTGAGGACCTGGTGTCATTGGGAGCACCGGGGTGAGCCCAGCGCTGCCCTGGAGCTGTCGGGGGCTCTTGCTCTGGCTCCCACCCATGGCTGCTGACCCTGGGGTCTCAACCCAGCAGCACGGGGGGCTCAGACCCTAGAGGGTCTCTGCCATCTCTAGAGGCTGCTGGGGCTGCCTCCGTCACCCTTTTTGCCCCATCCTTCCCCACCTTCTCCTCGCTCTTGAACTTTCCCCGGGGCACCGATAAGTGGGGCTGGGTTTACAGCCCTCAGCTCCAGCTGTAAAGTGGGGGTGAAGGTCAGCCCTGGGAACGTGACCGTGCTGTCACAGACAGGTGAGGGAGGGATGGGGGACAGTGGGGAGAAGCAGCACACAGGCTCCTGGGGGTGACCTGTCAGGGGCTTGGATTCCCCTCCCCGCCCCGGTTTCCCCCTGCCAGGAAGGAGGGAGGAAGTGGAGGCTGAATTAATCCCTGCCCCAAGAATAGGATCCAGGTGTCCGCATTTCCTGGCCGGGTCCCCGCTTCCCCCCAGCGTCCGGCTGCCCCCGGCTCCACCACGGGGTCGTGGGCACTGAGATACCCTGAGGAGGTGCCCCCTGTGCCTCTGTGGGTGTGTGGCTGCCTTGTCCCCTGTCCCCAGGGTTGGGGGGAGCAGCCAAGATCCCAAAGACTGCTGAGGACCTGGTGGGGTGTTTTGGGGAAGGGGCTGCGTGTCCGCAGCTGCAGCGCCCCCGTGCTGTGTCCCAGCTGCCCCGGAGCTGCCCGGCCATGGAAGGCACCTCATCGCTGCTGGACGCCGAGGCCGTGGCAGACCTGGTGCTGCTGGACCCGCTGACCGAGGAGTCGCTGGTCCAGACGCTGCAGGAGCGATTCCGCCGCCACGACATCTACGTGGGCAGCGGGATGGGGGGGCTTGGGGGGGCATGACGGGGGCTGCTGGGCTGAGAGTGGGATGTGGGGTCTGAGGTGGGGATTGGGAGGGCTGCAAGGTCTGGGATGGGGAATGGGATATGGGGTCTGGGATGGGGAGCAGGATCTGCGGTCTGGGATGAAGACAAGGGTCTGGGATGGGGAGCAGGATCTGCGGTCTGGGATGAAGACAAGGGTCTGGGATGGGGAGCACCAGGACCTGGTCGGGGTCCTCCCAGCCCCTCATCCCTGCTGTCCTGCTGTCCCACAGACGTACATTGGGAATGTGGTGATCTCAGTGAACCCGTACCAGTCCCTGCCCATCTACACCCCGGAGAAGGTGGAGGAGTACCACAACTGCAGCTTCTTCGCTGTGAAGCCCCACATGTGAGCACGGGGAGGCTGGTGGTGCCCTTGGACGCCTGGATTGTGCCAAGGGCATCGCTCCCAGGCAATCCCAAGGTGTCAGGGTCCAAGAGAATCCACCTGGGGCAACACCACAGCCACAACAGAGGGGTCTTGGGATTTCCCGAAGCCCCCAGATGGCTCCAACCCGTCTTGCCCCCAGCTATGCCATCGCTGACGATGCCTATCGCTCGCTGCGGGACCGAGACAGGGACCAGTGCATCCTCATCACCGGCGAGAGCGGCGCGGGCAAGACAGGTACAGCCGGGGCTGCAAGGGAGGCTCAGGGCACTGCGAGGGGCTGCTGGGGCTGGCTGGGGCTGGCACAGCCCCAGAGCCCACGGCCACACACCAGTGACCCCTGGCCCCTCGCCGGCAGAGGCCAGCAAGCTGGTGATGTCCTACGTGGCAGCCGTGAGCAGCAAAGGGGAGGAGGTGAACAAGGTGAAGGAGCAGCTCCTGCAGTCCAACCCTGTGCTGGAGGGTGAGTGCCCCACATCCTGAGCCCCGGCTGCCGCGTCCCAGACCCGCCTGGGTTCGGCAATGTCCCCTTGACCGTGCCATAATCCCTGTCCTCTCCTGCAGCCTTTGGAAATGCCAAGACTGTCCGTAATGACAACTCCTCCCGATTCGTGAGTGACCTGGGGAGGGGGGTTGGACCCTGCTGGGGCCATGTGGGCCCTGATGGGGCTGGGAGCACAGAGGGGATGGGGATGTGGGGCTGCAGGATCCCAGGACCCTTTATTCTGCTCCCCATCCCAGACCCTGCAACCCTCCTGCTTCCCAGATCCTTCTCCCCATCCCAGACCCCAAATCACGCTTCTCACCCTTGACCCTGCAGCCTTCCCACTTCACATCTCGGGCCCCATAACCCCATAACCCAGGACCCCAAAGTTCTCCTGCTCCCAATCCCAGACCCCATATTCTGCTCCCCACCCCAGACTCTGCAGTTCTCCCACTCTCCAGATCCTTTTTCCCAACCCAGACCCCATATCTGCTCACCTTGAAGCCCTCCCATTCCCCATCCCAGACCCCATATCCCATTCCCCATCCCAGACCCTGCAGCCATCCCAATCCCCATCCCAGACCCCATATCGTCTTCCCATCCGATATCCCAGACCCCATATCCTCTTCCCATCCCAGACCCTATATCCCACTCCCTTTTGCCAATCTCACCAGGACCCCTTTCCCTGACCCAGCCTCCTTCCCCAGGGCAAGTACATGGACATTGAGTTCGACTTCAAGGGGGAGCCCCTGGGAGGGGTCATCAGTAACTGTGAGTACCCACCACCCATCCCAGGGGGGTTCCACTCCACACATCCCAGTGACACTGACCCCTCCCCGCAGACCTGCTGGAGAAATCCCGCATTGTCCGGCACGTGAAGGGCGAGAGGAACTTCCACATCTTCTACCAGCTCCTGGCTGGGGCTTCGCCGCAGCTGCTCCGTAGGTCCAGACCCCACGGTGTGGGGGATTTGGAGGTGGAACAGGAGCTGGGGGGTGATCGTGGCTGAACTGCCACCTCCTCTCCCCTCAACCAGAGCAGCTGAAGCTCCGCCAGGACTGCAGGCACTATGGATACCTGAACCGGGAGAGCTCCAGCCTGCCCGGCATGGATGATGCAGCCAACTTCCACGCTATGCAGGTACCCGCGGCAAGACAGGACTCTCCCCCACAAATCCTGGAGCCCACCCCATCCCCTGAGCTGTTGTGTCCATCCCCAGGATGCCATGAGGGTCATCGGCTTCTCGCCCGCCGAGGTGACGGAGCTGCTGGAGGTGACGGCCGTGGTGCTCAAACTGGGCAACGTCGAGCTGAGCAGCAGCTTCCAGGCCAGCGGGATGGAGGCCTGCAGCATCACCGAGCCCCAGGGTAGGGATGGGGGTAGGGATGGGATGGGGGGGTGTGGGGACCCCCCCAGCCCCTCCTCAGCCCTGGCGCTGCCGTCTCCCCACACAGAGCTACGCGAGATCTGCCAGCTGATCGGGCTGGACCCCAGCACGCTGGAGCAGGCGCTGTGCTCCCGCACGGTGAAGGCACGGGATGAGACAGTGCTCACCACCCTCACTGTCCCCCAGGTGAGCAGGACCACCCCCAGCCGTGGGGCTGATGCCCAGCAGCCCCCCCAGGAGCCAAGACCAGCCTCTCTCCCCTCTCCCCAGGGCTACTACGGCCGGGACGCGCTGGCCAAGAACATCTACAGCCGCCTCTTCGACTGGCTGGTGAAGCGCATCAACGCCAGCATCCAGGTGAGCTCCAGGGGATCCTGGAGCCCCGGCAGGACCCTGGGCCCCCACCCCACACAGGGCTCAACACCCCATTGTCTCCCCAGGTAAAGTCGGACCAGCAGAGGAAGGTGATGGGTGTCCTGGACATCTACGGCTTTGAGATCTTCCAGGTGAGGGAAGGACCCCCCAGGCCCCATTCAGGGGGTCAGGAACAGCAGTTGAGACACAGGGCAGGGCTGGGGGCTTGGGAAGCACCTGCCAGACAGGACCCTTCTCTCGCAGGACAACGGCTTTGAGCAGTTCATCATCAACTACTGCAACGAGAAGCTGCAGCAGATCTTCATCCTGATGACGCTGAAGGAGGAACAGGAGGAATACGTCCGAGAGGTACCTCCAGGCCCTGCCAGAGCATGGCCCCAAGGAGCTTCGGACCCCCGGGATGGGGAAGTGCCGGAGACGGCTCCGCCGCATGTCCCTCCCTCGCCCCGCTCCCTGCTGAGCGCAGATTCAATGGCAGGAAGGGATTCGGGATGCTCATCCCCGTGGCCGGACGTCCGGTTCCTGCCCCACATCAGCTGGGGGTGTCCACGGGGCAGGGTCTGGGTTATCTGTGTGTCTGACCCACGTCTACTCTCAGGGCATCCAGTGGACCCCGGTGGAGTTTTTTGACAACAGCATCATCTGCAACTTGATTGAGAACGTGAGTTGCCTGCCCAGTGCTGGGATCTTGGGGTTCCAGCTCCCCCATAGCCCAAACTGGGATTCGCTGGGGCCGGTTTGGGGTGACACCATCCATCATGGCACAGAGCACCAGTGGGATCCTGGCCATGCTGGACGAGGAGTGCCTGCGGCCCGGCGTGGTCAACGAGGACACCTTCCTCACCAAACTCAACCAGCTCCTGGCCACACACAAGCACTACGAGAGCAAGGAAACGCAGAACGCCCGGCGCGTCACCGACACCAGCCTGCCACCGCGCTGCTTCCGCATCCACCACTATGCCGGCAAGGTCCCGCAGCGCCTGCTCCTCTTCCCTGTGCCACACTCCTCTTGCCAGCACCCTGCTCCTCTTGCCAGCACCCTGCTCCTCTTGCCAGCACCCTGCTCCTCTTCCCAACACCCTGCTCCTCTTCCCAACATCCTGATCCTCTTCCCTGTGCCACACTCCTCTTCCCAACACCCTGCTCCTCTTGCCAGCACCCTGCTCCTCTTCCCAACACCCTGCTCCTCTTCCCTGTGCCACACTGCTCTTCCCAACAGCCTGATCCTCCTCCCCGTGCCACACACCTCTTCCCAGCACCCTGATCCTCTTCCCAGAGCCCCAGTCCTCTTCCCAGCACCCTAATCCTTTTCACAGCGCCCCGGTTCTCTTTCCAGCACCCTAGTCCTCTTCACAATGCCCCAGTTCTCCTTCCAGCACCCCAATCCTCTTCCCAGTGCCCTGGTCTTTTTCCCAGCACTCTGGTTCTCTTACCAGTACCCTAGTCCTCTGCCCAGCACTTTGGTTCTTTTCCCGTCACCACAGACCTCTTTTCAGACCCCAGTCCTCTTCCCAGCACCCCCGGCTTTTTCCCTGCATCTCAAACGTCCTCCTAGCTCTCTGGACCTCTTCGCAGCATCCTGGTCTTCTTCCCAGTGCCTCAGTTCTCTTCCCTGTGCCCTGGTGCCCTTCCCAGCTTTGCACAGGAGATGTGGGGCTGGACTGGGAGCAGGCATGGAGATGCTGAACTGTGTCCCCCTCCCTGCCCGGGCGCTGAGCTCGCTGTCTCCGCAGGTGACCTACAATGTGATGGGCTTCATCGAGAAGAACAACGACCTGCTCTTCCGCGACCTCTCGCAGGCCATGTGGGCGGCCCGGCACGCGCTGCTGCGCTCGCTTTTCCCCGAGGGGGACCCCCAGAAGGTCTCCCTCAAGCTGCCACCCACTGCAGGCTTCCAGTTCAAGTCGTCCGTGGCAATGCTGATGAAGAACCTCTACTCCAAGAACCCCAACTACATCAGGTACAGGACCTGGCAGGAGACCCCCGGGGCGGGCTCTGGCACCTGTGAGACCCCCCCCAAAACCACCACTGCGCTCTGCAGGTGCATCAAACCCAACGACACCAAGGCAGCGATGGTGTTCACGCCGGAGCTGGTGCTGGCGCAGGTCCGGTACCTGGGGCTGATGGAGAACGTGCGGGTGCGGCGGGCGGGCTACGCCTTCCGCCAGCTCTACGGCCCCTTCCTGCAGCGCTACAAGATGCTCAACCCCCGCACATGGCCCCGCTGGGACGGTGGGGACAGGTACGGGGCCGGCACAGACCCTGAGGGCCAGGGGGCTGCCGGGGGGCTCTGACCAGCCTCATCTCTGCCGCGGTGCAGGGAGGGGGCCGAGGTGCTGCTGGCAGGTCTGGCGTTCCCCGCTGAGGAGCTGGCGTTTGGCCACACCAAGGTCTTCATCCGCTCGCCGCGCACTGTGAGTCTGGGAGCGGGGGAGTCCCTGGGGATCCAGACTTGTCCTGGCAGTTCCTGGGTGATGCCACAGCCCCTGGAGCTGCTCAGCGACCCAGCGCTTGCCATGGTTGTCCCCAGCTCTTCGACCTGGAGCGGCAGCGCCAGGAGCGCGTGGCCCAGCTCGCCACCCTCATCCAGAAGACGTTTCGGGGCTGGCGGTGCCGGACCCAGTACCAGCTGATGCGCAAGAGCCAGATCCTCATCTCTGCCTGGTTCCGTGGCCACAGGGTGAGGGCAGGGCAGGCCCTGTCCATGCTGCCCCTCCCCATCCCGCTCCCCCCGGCTCTCCAAGCCCACCCAACTCACCTCCTTGCTCCCCCACAGCAAAAGAACCGGTACAAGCAGATGAAGCGGTCAGCACTGATCCTGCAGGCGTATGCGCGGGGCTGGAAGGTGAGGGCTGGGCACCCCCAGGGCCACCAATAGGACTGGCATGGTGTGAGGGAGGAGGGTGGGTGGGGACAGGGGCTCTGTGTGCCCCATGGTGGGACCAGGAGCTCCGTGTGTCCCACAGCGGGACCAGATTCACCCTCATCTCCTCTCCCCGTCTTTGCTCCTTCTCTCCTGCCTCTCTCTTGCCTCTCTCCTGCCTCTCGCTCCATGTCTGTGTTGGTGTCTCCCCCTCGGGCTTCCTGGGCTCTCACCCGTGCAGTCTCGCCGGCTCCTCCGGGAGCTGAAGTCCCAGCGTCGACGTCACGCGGCCGCCACCACCATCGCCGCTCGCTGGAGAGGGTACCAGGTAATGTGGCCGCGCGCCCTCAGGCCACCTCTGTCCTGCTGTCCGTGCCGCTGTCCGGGACACTGTGTCCGTTTGTCCCTTCCGGTGTCCGTGTCCATTATTGTGTCCGTGTGTCCGGGCTGTCTGTCTGTCTGTCTGCCCAGCCCGCTCCTGCCCACTCTGTCGGGCTGGAGCCTCTGTCCTCTCCACTGGGGCCAAATAGGGACGGGGAGATGTGGGGGACATGAGGGACAAGACACCCTTGTGCTTTGTGGGGCCGGTGGTGATGTCCGGTGTCCTCACCGCTGGCGCTGTCCCCGCAGGTGCGCAGGACCTACAGGAAGTATTTCCGTTCCAGCGCCAGCACCTGCGTGGCCAACTTCATCTACCGGCGGCTGGTGAGTGGGGCTGGGGGAGAGGGGGCCTTCCCAATCCCCTGCCCTGGGGCTGGACACCCCTGTCCTCACCTAATCCCCTGCTGCATTGTCATCCCCAGGTGCAGAGGTACCTGGTGGGGCTGGCAAAGAACCTCCCGCCGCTGTCGGTGACGGACCGGACCTGGCCCCCGGCGCCGTACAGGTTCCTGGATGACACCAACCAGGAGCTGAAGAACATCTTCTACCACTGGAAGGTGGGAGCAGGGGGAGATAGGGAGAATTCCAGGTGGGATCTTGGTGTGCCAGCTCACCCCAGAGGTCTTTGGCAGCACCAAACCGCCTCCTCCCTCGGCAGTGCAAGAAGTACCGGGACCAGCTGCCGCCGTCGCGCCGGGCCCAGCTGCAGGCCAAGCTCTGTGCCAGCGAGCTCTTCAAGGGCAAGAAGACCCTCTACCCCAAAAGGTGCCAGGGCAGGGGGCTGGGGGTGCAGGGGAGCTCAGGGCAGCAGTGGCTGACGGCTTCGTCGCCAGCCTGCAGCAGCCCTTCCGTGGAGAGTACCTGGGCCTGAAGCAGAACCCCAAGTACCAGAAGCTCCACGCCGTGGCCAAGGACAAGCTGGTGATGGCCGACGCTGTGAGGAAGGTGAACAGGGCCAACGGAAAGGTGAGATCCTGCCTTGGCGCCGTGCCCTAAGCAGCAGGAGGGCACACGGGGCCGCCGTGACCCCCTGCCCACGCTGACCCCCCACCCACAGACAGTCCCGCGCCTGCTGCTCCTCACCACGGAGCACCTGGTCCTGGCGGACCCCAAGGCTGCCCAGCCCAAGACCGTGCTCAGCCTCAGCGACATCCGTGGCATCTCAGTCACCCGCTTCTNGTGGGGCTGATGTGGCTGCAGGTACTGGAGGGCGGGGCTACAGTGGGTGGGGTTATTGTGGGTGGGACAGGGCGGTGCCCAGGGTGTGATTGAGGTTGGGGGTGGAGCCTCCGAGGGTGGGGCACCGTGTGAGTGCCCTGACTGGCTGCAGCAAGAAGGAGTGGGTGTATCCAAGGCAGCTCATTGGGCAATGAGGGGATGGGCCTGGGCGTGTCCCCTTCCCGCCTCTCCATCCTGACCCCTCCCCATCCGAACCCCTCCCCTCCATCCTGCCACCCCAGGTTCTCCACCCGCTTCCCAAAGGGCGACGTGTCCATCACCGTGGTGGAGTCACCCAAGGCTGGCGCTGCCGGCCCAGTCTGCAAGAAAAAGGGCAGCAACAAGATGGAGGTCCTGGTGCACTGAGGGGCCCCTCGCCCCTCACCAGGACCCCCACCCTCACACTGGCACCCCAGACCCCTCCTTGTGTTATCCCTCACCCCTGTGGGTGCTGGCAGCACCCAGGCATTGCTCCAAACCCATTAAAAGGATGCTGAGGTGTCAGTACCAGGGTGGCGTCACCCCGTGACAGGCAGGGTGGGACCTCAGGACACAGCGCCCAAGCTGGGGGCACAGCCCAGCCCGGTGATGTGGGGCCTCATCCTGGCTTCCCACTTTTCCTGACTTTTCCTGGCGCCTGATTGCAGCCGGCGCTCGGCTTGTGGTGATTGGAAAGGCTCCAGATCGTGGACCCCTTTTCTCATCGAAGTGGCTCACAGCTCNTCAGGGGGTCCCCAGCAGGGCTGACCCTCCGCCTGCCCCACAGGTCTCCACAGTGGGGGCCAAAGGCGACTTCCTGCTGGTCAGTGACCACCTCATCGAGCTGGTCACCCGCCTGCACCAGACCTTCGANCGCTGCCGGCCCAGTCTGCAAGAAAAAGGGCAGCAACAAGATGGAGGTCCTGGTGCACTGAGGGGCCCCTCGCCCCTCACCAGGACCCCCACCCTCACACTGGCACCCCAGACCCCTCCTTGTGTTATCCCTCACCCCTGTGGGTGCTGGCAGCACCCAGGCATTGCTCCAAACCCATTAAAAGGATGCTGAGGTGTCAGTACCAGGGTGGCGTCACCCCGTGACAGGCAGGGTGGGACCTCAGGACACAGCGCCCAAGCTGGGGGCACAGCCCAGCCCGGTGATGTGGGGCCTCATCCTGGCTTCCCACTTTTCCTGACTTTTCCTGGCGCCTGATTGCGGCCGGCGCTCGGCTTGTGGTGATTGGAAAGGCTCCAGATCGTGGACCCCTTTTCTCATCGAAGTGGCTCACAGCTCATGCTGCTGCAGAGGCAATTTCTTGGTGGGCGTGGGTGGATCCATGTGAGGTCTCTGTCATACTCCTGCCTGCACTGGACATCCTTGTCTCCCTGCCCAGGGTCTCCCCACCCTGCTGCAGGACACCCATCCAGGGGCTCCTTGCCTGGGCTGGCGCTGGAGCTGCACGTGGGGACCAGGGACACAGAAAATGGGATAGAGGGAAGTTGCTGCACAGCCCTCCTGACACTGCTACAGCCCAGGACCCACAGGACCCCCACCAGTCCTGCACCCCCCAGGTGCCTCAGGACCCCCATCAGTCCTGCACC
>WBMY01012492.1:0-12544 GCA_013397315.1 Donacobius atricapilla
TAATGCTTTAACTTTGTTTCTATCTCTATTTCATGTATAATTACAAAACTGAGATACTCATTAAAACAAAATGTGCCAAAAGGATCCAGTGTTTCTGTAAGTTGTGAGTTCTTAGAACCTAAATACTGTAATTCTATTTAAGCATATTCATCTACATGTAAAATACATCACCAAAAACTGCTTTGCACTTGGGTAAACCAGTTTAGGACTAATTAATTTTAATAACCTCTAAATGCTGTTTTTTCTACAGGAAAAGCAAATGCATTTGGTGGAAATTTTATGGAAAAACCATCTTTTTCCCCAGAAACACGTTCATCAATTATAAATTTGAAGCTTGACTCTTCCATCATATCACATCCTGACTGGTTAAACCGAAAATGGCAGAGAGGTGAGAAAAACACTTTCATTATATGTTTTTGTCCAGACATGTAAAACTTTCTGGCCATGCGAAAAAAATTATAATAATTTTCATCTTTGCTAAGAAGAATAACATAGGAAATAATAAATATTTCTCAAATGATCCCAGGTTGCTATGGATAGAACATTGAAAATAACATATTTAAATGCTATTTTCTGAAAAATACCAAAACAAAACAGGAAAACCCAAGTAACAGCCCAAACACCCTAATTAAGTACATACATAGGCAAATTTAAGTTCTGTGACTCTACATTTAATTCCTACGAACATGTTTTCATTTCTATGAACATTATGGAAAATATGAATTTTATATAATAAGAATTTCCATCCAAAATTCCAATAAATACTCAGATTATTTAATATATATACATAACTTACTTTATTAATAATTAAATAATATTTAAGCACATAGTCAAGTCTAAACCAAAAATGTTATTACTGCTGTCTGGAAAAGGCTAAAAAAGAGCTCAAATCTACATTGTAAAAACATCACATATATCTGGGAAAAAAATAGCTGTTTTGACAGTTTGGTTTTATAAAAGAGAATAATAACTCAACCATTTCATTAATTCAAAAAGATAATTTATTCTTGAAATTGACTTGTTTTAATTGTTGCGGGGTTTTGACCTATAAGTAAAAATATCATTTTGATTGCTCAATAAAGTAAGAGCCTCTAAGCTCTCGTATTAAAGGTTTTTTACCTGATAGTGGATTTGGATCACATTTGTATCTGACATTTCCCATGGAAATGGTATTTTACATTTTGTTGAGCTTTTAACATTATAGTCATCAAATTTAATGTCATTTGTGACACTCACTCAAGAGTGAGACAAAGTAAAGCCTGCACAAAATATTTATTTCCTTTATTAAGGAAAGTGGTTTGTTAGCCTGGAGAGATAGAAAACTTTCACTTTCATGGACTGGTTCCTTATTTCTTTCTTGTAGTAGTTAATCTTTGGCAGACACTTGACAGAGCTTGTTTCAGGATTCCTCCAGTGAATTTTTGCATCATTTTCTTTTAAATTTCAAATCTGAAGTTCAGAAATGGTTTGTGTATTTTGATTTTACGGTTGGTATTTATAGAACATGAAGTAGTCCCTGTCTAGCCACCTGTAAACTAAATGACAAAGCTTTGGTTTCTGAACAGTTATGGCCCAATCTTCAGGAATTCTGCACTGATGGGCTGGAGCGTGTCCAGGGAAGGGAACGGAGCAGGGGAAGGGGCTGGAGCACCAGGAGGGGCTAAGGGAGCTGGGAAAGGGGCTCAGCCTGGAGAAAAGGAGGCTCAGGGGGGACCTTCTGGCTCTGCACAGCTCCCTGACAGGAGGGGACAGCCAGGGGTGGTCGGGCTCTGCTCCCAGGGAACAGGGACAGGAGGAGAGGGAACGGCCTCAGGCTGTGCCAGGGGAGGCTCCGGTTGGACAACAGGAGGAATTTCTGCCTGGAAAATGGTGCTCAGGCCTTGGCAGGGGCTGCCCAGGGAGGTGTTGGAGTCCCCACCCTGGAGGTGTCCAAAAATCATGTAGACATTGTGGACTCAACATTTCGGAACCTGAATTTTAGCTTGCTAACCATTGCTGGCTCCTTTCCCAAGGAAACGCTGTCGCTGTTTCTCTTTTCAAAACATCTCTCTCCGTTTCTCAGCACAGGCTCAGCAAACAGTGTTCCCTTTGCCAGAACAACTGCCCCCAGGTGCTGTTTCCTATTCCTGAACCAATGGAGAGCAGTGTCAGTGCCATGGAGCAATAACAGACCTTTTTACACAGCGTGTTCTAGAAGAACTGCTGGGATTGTAAATAAAGCCTTCTTTCTCTTCTGACAGCTCTATGGAGTCAATCTATTTCGTGTCCTACCATGACATAGACATGGCACTTTGTGTTATGGTTTAGTGGGCATGGGTGTATGTGGTCAAAGTTTGGACTTGATGATCTGGAAGGCTTTTTCCAACGTTAATGATTCCACGATTCTGTGATATGTGATCCCATGGCTCAGAGCTCTGGGTTTTTTTCCATTCATGTGGCAATTTCTACAGTTGCTTTATGGCTTTGAGCTCAACAATGGCACTTCCCACACTTTCCTGATGAGCTGTGTGTCCATCCACGCCCTGCAGCTCCTGCTTAGCACTGATCCAGGTGGCCTTTGATGAAGGGCCAGCAGGAAAGGGTCCCACTCTCCCCACCATAAGGACAACACCAGCAACACCTTCAACAGGTGGTGAAGATGTACCTCCTAACTTTACACATTCCTGCGGGCTGCAGGACAATTTTGATATTTAAACAAATTAAACAAACTAATTTACAATCTGAAGCATAAAGCTGAGGTGTACTCACTCTAACACACCTTCAGTATGATTATGTGTTACCCTGGGTAAGAGCTGTGTGTCGCCCTGATTTTTCAGCTTTCTGATGTTTCACAGTTCTAATGTTTTCGTAGTTCTCAGTTTCTTTCTCACACACGGGTGTTATAAATAGAAGCAATGTTTATGTTAGATGAGGTTGTTTTACATTCCTTCTCTTGGAGGGATGGACAGCTGATGGACAGTTGTCTTGACCAATGCGATGGGAGAGGCGTCAACCTTCTCCCCCAGTCCCTGGTCTGTGTAGAAATACTATAAAAATGGAGTCAGATGTTGTAATAAATAGTTCATGCCTTTTCACCAGACAGTCTCTGTGTGTGTTATTGCGTGTCCAAGAACGACAGCGGTGTTACAGAACCACGAGATTGACATTCATGGAGAAACCATTCATTAATTTTTTTTATACAGCGCATTGCATTATTTCATTCCTTTTTCCTGTGATCAGCATCGAAGTAACTGATTTAAGATTGACAGCTGGATTGTTTCTCTCCTACTCTTTTGCAAAAGTGTGACATTTGCCTCCTACCCCTCCAGATTCCTCTAAGGCATCATAGTAATATACATGACTGATAGAAATTTCCCCTTGGNCATTATTTCATTCCTTTTCCTGTGATCAGCATCGAAGTAACTGATTTAAGATTGACAGCTGGATTGTTTCTCTCCTACTCTTTTGCAAAAGTGTGACATTTGCCTCCTACCCCTCCAGATTCCTCTAAGGCATCATAGTAATATACATGACTGATAGAAATTTCCCCTTGGTTGAGCTTTTAATAAAAGTGGGATCTTGGCACATTTACAATATTAAGGACCAGCATTCACTTTTTCTTTTTCTTTTTTTTTTTTCTTTTCCTTTGCTTTTTTCTTTTTGTCTTTTTTCGTAAGGTAGTAAAATTCTGTTTATTTCCAGTTTTCTTATTATGTATATGTGTGTGTGTATATATATATATATATATATTACCCAAATAACATTACATCAAATCTTTAGAGCCTAAGAGCCTTCAGCTTTTAGCAAGTTAATCAATAACTATACCACAGAGAAATCTTAGAAATCTGGACTACTTCTACAATTATATCAACAAGCATATGCTGTTTACTAAGTCTAACTACAAGCTGATTTTAAAAGATGGGGTAAAAGCCACCCAACACATCATCTGTTTATCAGTAGATTTATCATTTTCCCATTTCGTTTCTTATGTCTTTTCCACCTAATTTGTATATGTCTCGATCTAGAAAGGCAGATCTGCAGATTCTATTGCAAGCAAATTACAGAGCAATATACAGCGAGATAAATTGTTCTCCTTAGGAGGTGTCACAAAACCACTTGTCATTCCCCTGATTCCAACATAAAAAAGTCCAGATCCCCATTCTAAACTCATGTTCACCTTTCCTTATCCCCTATTTCCCTAGAACTGTACAAATGCATTAAGTGCACTGATAAAGTCTGGTCTAAAAATTAAGATTAAAGAAAATATGGAGAAAACTCATTTCTATGTCTTTCAGAGGTAGATATACAATGAACATTCCTGGGTTATCCACCTTGTGAACCAAAAGATAAACAGGAATCAGGTGGAAAGAGGAAAAATTACAAGTCCAAGGAAAATGGGAAAAAAATTATTAGATCTAATATTACTCAAATAATGGAAGTTTGGAACTCAACCAGATGAGTATCTGGCATTTCCTGTTCTACTGCACTGGTCTTAAGGGAATCAATCTGTGTGGTTTGATAATTTTGAAGATGATCTTTTGAAATCATTGTCATCATCATCATCATCATCATTTCCCAGATGTGTTGGAAACCAATTCCAGCTTACACACCAGATTTGAGGAAGAGAACCTGAAATGCCAGTTCAAGCTCTGAATCAATTATTACATTGCCTACCAGTAAAATGAGGAAAATGCGTGCAAAATCTTTTGTTTGCTACCAAAACTCTTGCATTCTGGAAGACATAAAAAGAAAACAAAAAGAATAACACTGTTAAATGCCATTTAAGCACTCAGGATTATGGATTATTGGGCTATTTGGGATGAATCTATGGATCTTTTGCATTTGTAATGATTATCCATCATAGTCAATGTAAGTCTTCTGTTGAATTCAGATAACTCTGGTATCCTGCCAAAATCTATGTGAAACTGAAATTAAAGGTTTGAGCTAAAAGCGTATCCATCTTGGATAAATAATGTTAACATACATATATGTAAAAAAGNGAATGACAGCTGTGTTACAGAACCACGAGATTGACATTCATGAAGAAACCATTCATTAATTTTTTTTATACAGCGCATTGCATTATTTCATTCCTTTTCCTGTGATCAGCNCACTGAACAACACTTAATTTTAGTCACTCTTGGCACAGTAAGAACTTGAAGGGCTGTTTTAGTTCTTGTAAACATTTCCTGATGCAAATCAATGTGACCCAGCACTCTGTGACAATAAAATGTTTTGAAGTTCAACAGGATGGCTTCAGTCAGAGACCTCTGAAAGGTTGGGTTATATTAGGAGATGGAAGTTGAATGACAGTGCAGGAAGTGAAACACTGGTCCTGAAAAAGAATAAAAAATGGGCTCCTCGAAAGTACAGATTCACCTTAATTCTGTAAGAATCAGAGAATCAGAGAATCACAGAGAGTGTCTTTTTTCGTAAGGTAGTAAAATTCTGTTTATTTCCAGTTTTCTTATTATGTATATGTGTGTGTGTGTANGGAGACCCGAAGTATCAGCCTGTTCCCCACCCCTCCCGTGGGCAAGGAATTTTCCATGAGGGCATATAACTGTGGAAAATTACACTCACCAACAGCTTGGTGCAGTCTTTATGATTCCCTATGTTTAAATTAAAACCCCATGACATTTGGTAGCTGCCAAATTAAAATACTAACTCCAAAAGTACTTTTTAGGGGTGTAAGTGGTGGTGGGGAGTTGCAATAATTGGATTGGCTTTATATCAGGAGGGAACAGCATAAAAGACTTCCCAGCAAAGTGCAAGCTAAAAGAATCTGGAAACCTTTGCTTTGCTTGTTTGGGGTTTATTTTAATATCTTAGCATACTTTCATACATTTCATATGCTGTTTTATAGAGAAAATTTCATAGGCATTTTGAAGTCTTTCAAACTGTGAGTTTACTTAATGCTGAAAAGCTTCATCTATGTGCCAGAACCTTAGAAGAGCTGAGTTTGAAAGGACCTCTGGACACCCTCTGGACCGACCCTCCCACTGATTCCACAACCTTTCTGGATAGCACGCTTCCATATTCAAACGTAAAAGGAAAAACCCACCCAATCTGTTTTTTTCTTCATGTTTGAGTGGGATTTTCTGTGGTTCAGCCTCTTGTTGTGACACTAGGAACCACTGAGAAGAAAGAGTTTGGCTACTTGTATGCCACTGCCCTCCCTACTTGGAAACTACATGAGTGTTTTGTAGTAAAAACAATAATGAGAACAAATGCAAGGAAACAGTGTGTGAAATTGCTTCTGGTATTTCATCATTGAAACGTATGAACTGAAATGATGAGGCTCCAAGCAGAGGGGAGAGCTGAATGCTAAAGGAGGCAGGGAGGAGAGAAGGGTTGTGGAATGAGCAATAACTGTAGCTGTAGATATTTTGGTTTTATTTTTCAGTATTGAAGCTGCAGTTAGACTTGCCCTGCTTGAAGAGACCATGGTATTAAAGTACCATGACAGACATTAATCTGAGTTTGGGAATAGGTGGTAGCTGTGGACACAGACAACTGTCTTAAGTGTATTGAGAAAACGTCTGAGTTTGAATAAAATGTGACCCCAGTGCTTGAAAGTAGAGCAAAGCTTTAAAGCTTGAAGGTTATTAATTGCTATATAGTCATAGATTATTAATTGCTATGTAGAAAAATTCAGTGAGGTTATGACCTTTCCTACAGAGGTGCTGACAATAGCACCTCCCCCTGAGGGAAATGAGAAAGAGAAGTCATTTTGTCACCCTACAATCAAAAGAATTATTCATATGATAGTTGCCAGATACTGATTTTTGCTACAAGATAATAAAACATAGACCATTATCCCTTTAATTATTTCACCTATAACATTTCATGGACAAATGCACCTTCTAGAAGGTGCAAGGTTGGTACCTTGAGCAGATTTTTCTTTTTGTTTAACATTTTTACTATTAGTTGGTGAGACCATTTTCTCACCCAGATCTTCTCTGACACATAATTTTATTTGTACTTCTGAGTAAGCAAGGTGCTCAAAATAGACAGAAAAAGAAGAGGGAAAGTATCTTTCCATATAGTAGTAAATAAAAAACTGCACAGAATTTGTACTTAGTCATCAAAGGGGGAAGTTGTTGAATCTTTCAGAATTAAAGTGAAAGGAAAAAAAAAGAAAAACAGAGGAAAGATATCACTGAGTCAAACGGCAAAATTGGTAACAAAATCCTAGAGGTTATCTGTGATCAAATCCTTCTTTTAATGCTTTATTCAGTCCAGATCTGCGCCGAAAACTTTGGTTAAAAAATATTAGAGCCATTTCAAATATATTCTGGAGGATAGAAAATAAACTCAAAATTTTTATGCTGGAAAATGACCAAATCTTCTTTTTTTTTTCTCCTTTCTTTTCTTGTACATGTTGCCAAAAAAAAGGCAAAGCAAATTACTTATCATTATATCATGCAGTTTATCTTTTAAACATAAAGGTTTTTGTCATTAATAACCCTGCAGTTAACCGTGAAACACTGAGAAAAGCTATTTCTCAAATGTTTACAGTTTTCCTGTTTCCACTGTGTGTATTATTTTGGTTCTGGGCATTTAGATCCATATCCTAAAAGTTACGAACAACCAAACCTGGCATCCACATTTTGTTACAAAATGGAATTATTCAGATAACCAGATAAAACCTACAGAAAGTGCTTTTCTAATGTTGCACTTAGTTTAAATGAGTAAAATTAGAAAGAGAAAAACAATTAACAATAAAAAAGTTACTTAAAAATTGTTTAATCATATTAATGCTCTGCAATCAGTACTGGTGGCTATTGTGTAAATCATTTATCTTTCCATAATTGCAGCAATTGTTTCCTAAAATGTCCAATGATAGAATTATCATTTTACTGGACAAATGGACATATGTAGAAGATTACTAGATTTAGCAAACTATAATACGGACTGACAGAACACAAAATTCATCACTATATTCCCATGATTGTCTGATAAAATTTGTATTATGCATAGTTATAAATATCCATAATTGCATTCTCATTTCCATTTAGGCAAATAAAAGACTTTTGCCATCAAGGAAAAGTATTGTGAACTGATAATGGAAACAATCTGCTGTTTATTGAGAGATGGCAATCAGGAGGTGTGCAAAAACAAGCCCCTTTTTGAATATGCATGAATGCGGTTCGAGTATCAGAAATTATCTCTTCAACTGTAAAAGTTTAATTACCAGAAGCAGTCGCTCTGTCACCTCAGACACGCTGGGATGGTAAAAAATTCTATGAGAGGTGCATTTTCAATGAGACGATTTGTTTTGCTTTGTCCATGCTCACAAAGAAATGTGGAAGTGCAAGACATCCCCAAAGCCCCTCTGTCTAAGTAAAGTCCTTGTGGGGACGTGTGGATCTGGAAAGAGCTTTGCCCACCCGCTGTAAGTGCAGTTCTTCCAAAAACCACTCAGTGAAAATTCCACTCACTAATCCAACGGCTTCAATCATTCCCAAGTGAAAAAACTTCAGAAAGACAACCTAATTAAGTTTAATTAAGGAAGAAGAAGCCTCAGGCTTATCTAGTGCCTGGTAAATGTTGTCTTGAGACCTGATGTGTCAATGCCATGCGTTGATACTGGCTTCTGATAGGATTTTATTGTATCTCCAACTGTTTCGAGATAACTCACCAACATCAAAGTCCCTTTTCCTTTGGGGGAAGCAATCTTTATAATTGGAAGCACTTTCAGAGAAATCATCCCAATGCAGCATCTCCAGAGCATCCAAAGGTCATGTTCTTCCACTTGACTGCATGACCCACTTTGCAGACTCCGGAATCTGTTGGAGGCCTTGCCACACATGGTACCAACAATGCAACAGGAGACAATGCCCTTTAAGGGCTCTCAGCACATTAGAGTCAGAGGTTGGGGCGGTTTACCAGTCTGGAAATCCTAAACAGCAATAAAATCTATAGGTCAATAGGGTTCACTTTTTGAAACTGCTTTGGGTAGGGAGATTCAGATTAAGCAATTGTTAAATATACATACACACAAACCTATTACTTTATATGTCTATATTTATGTATGTATCAGAAATACTCTTCTTGGGACCAAAATGTCTACAGCATTGAAAGGGCTGTCCCCAGGAAAGCTTCTAATTTCCATTGGAAAACTGACTGAGGCAACCCGGGACACTCCAGAATGACAACTGGAAAGGAAAGCACTAAAGAAGGCATTGATAAACCCATGTGGAGCAAACACCAATGTCATGGTAGGACACGGAATAGATGGACTCCACAGAGCTGTCAGAAGAGAAAGATGGCTTTATTTACAATCCCAGCAGTTTCTTTTAGAACACGCTGTGTAAAAAGGTCTGTTATTGCTCCATGGGACTGACACTGCTCTCCATTGGGTCAGGAATAGGAAACAACCCCTGGGGACAGTTGTTCTGGCAAAGGGAACACTGTTTGCTGAGCCTGTGCTGAGAAACGCAGAGAGATGTTTTGAAAGAGAAACTGTGACAGCTTTCCCTTGGGCAAGGAGCTGGCAATGGTCAGCGAGCTAAAATTCAGACTCAGAAATGTCGAGCCCACACCAAGTCTGACAGACCTGAGCCTAAAAGGTTGTACTTTGAGAGAGGCACATGGCACTGAGAAAGGCAACAAAATACAGCACACTGCTAAAACAGTATTAAGCAAACTTTAAAAAAGGTTATGTGTAGTTTTGGTCATTTAGTGATCATCTGTTTGTATTTAATTGCAGTTACTGAGGTAACACTGACTTCTTACCTCCTAAAGTTTGCCTGTTGGTAAGTTTAACACCATACAATTTTTATCTCCATTGTCATTATGGGATCAATAAAGACACTAAGGGCCATCATCCAACTTCATCTCTCCTGAATTTCAAGGCCAAATATCATCTGGTCATTCTTCAATGCATTGCTTATTTCCTAAAATCATGGGGGTCACAAAACCAAAGGAGGTCAAATTCTGAGATCAAATCAGATAAAATAAATGCTTTTCTAAGTAATAGTTCAAGTGGTTTAGCAGTTCGTATCAGCACGAGAGAAAGATCTTGGAAGGAATTAAATAAACTACTATTAAGTAAACAGCTCCTCAAACTAAGTAAAATCATATTCTAGAAAAGAATAGAAAGTTCTAGAGTATTCACAGGGAAAATGGGAAATTTATACAAACTCATTTACCAGAAAAATTATCCAAGGACCTGTAAAGAATCTGCTTTAGATATTTAGAGAATCTGCTTTAGATATTTAGCTGTAATCAGCTGCCTCTGCTTTCTGAACCAGCTGATTTGTGAGTGGAAGAATTCCTAAACACGGACCAACACTTCAGAATCCTTTTGACAGCCAGCCACATACTCCTCAGATATTCTCCTGTGGATGATTTCTAGCAAGTGCTGGAGGTGTTGGACGCTGTACAGCTCAAGTGTGTACAACAAGCAGCTCAGGGAAACCTGCAAACAATGAATTATGGCGTTCCAGCCTCGCTGTGGTGGGCCATAAATCAAGAGCCGTGGATCCTGCTGAACCAGCAATGTCCTTAACCTTGCTAAATTCCTGATGTGTAAATATGAAGACTTAACAACGTGGCCTCAGAACAAATTTCAGGGTCAAACATAACACCAAAATTATTCAGCGAGGAGGCAATTTTCTATCTCCAACCAGTGGTACCACAAATGAGGCGCTGCTATTTAGCAGGCAACGGGCCAAATAAAATCAATCCTGGTTTAAGCACCAAATGTTAGCAGACACTCCACACTTAACGTCTCGTAAGTATCTTTCCAGAGTAGAGACAGATTTATCTAAGTCATCAGGAGCTGCTTGATACACCTATTATATTTGGATGTCATCAGCATAAAGGCAGTAATTAAGACCGTGCCTATAGAACCAACGACCCTGCCGGGAGCACACGCCATGCACGTTAAACAGGAATGTCCTGCCTGGGAAAGCCTGGGCTGGGATTTCCAGGCCTTGTCACTACCCTAGCAATTGTAACCCAGAATTTTAGGAAATTAAGAAAAAAAAAGACTGAGCAAAATTAACCATAAATTCATTTTTCTTGTGTCCTATAAAAATAAGTAATGTGGAACAGACGATTACTATTCAGTCCTGTCGTGGGTCTAAGAAAACCTGTGGTTTATGATGTCAGTTGTTCAATTTTTTTTGGTGTTTTTTTTTAACATTTATTTTACTATCTGCCAAATAGTTCACAGGTAACACTGAAATCCTGCTCTCTGTTCATGATGAATTAATCAAAACTCCTAATTACTACATGGAATGAGGGAAAATTTAGAAAAGAAACACAGAGTAATAGGGTTTATAAACTGCTTGTTTTGCAGCTCTTCTTATTTATTGCCATCTAATTAGTAATCCACTATATAAAAGAGGAGATTAAAGAGATATTTATCCTCTCAGGAGTAAAAAAAATTCTTAGAATTAAAAAAATGTTTAGAACCTTGAATTTAACTTTAATTGACATGTTGAAATTTGTTTCAGACTTTCCTATAAATGATTGCTTTATATGTCACAGGAATGAACTATTCAGCACTTGTCCACCTGTCCCCAACTTTTAAAATGTGAAGAAAAAAAGTTTAAACGAAATTTGGAAGAATAGATTCATTTATTCTACTCCCTTTTTAGGTTATTGGTGGGTTTTGGGTTTGCTAGAATTTGCATTCTTTTAATTAATTGCACTGGGAGCTGTGCAGAGGAGAGGGGATTTGGGGAAAAGATCATAAACAAGCAAGTAAAGCAAAAGACTCAACTTGAAATACAGCATTAAACTTCTGAGTTCTGTTTCCTTTTCTGTGAGCAATATAATGTGTATTTAATGTATTCATCACTCGCTTTAACCTTTCTATATTCACATGAATAAAAATGTGAATTTATTTAGTCTGACAGCTTTTTTAGTTTTATATAAATAAAAAAAATGTATTTTTAAATTTTTCTCTGCAGCTGAGCAGAAATGCTCTTCCTGAATACTCTTTCCTTCTTAGTGGTGTCTAGATATGAATCTGATAAAAAACAGGATAAAATAGGAGCTTGTTTTGAACAGAATACAAAATTCATCAGACTTTTCACAGGTTTTTTTTAAATTTTTTTACTGCTGCTGTGCCTGTTTATTTGAGAAACCTGACAGTTCTTTAAATTTGTGTTATATATACACCACAAGATAGCTCAGAAGGAAAAAGAAAACAAAAAAGAAGAGCAAAAAAAGAGAGAATGTAATGGTGTTGGGTCAAATTTCTAAAAAAATTAAATGGAAGCAGGATGGCACCTTCAGCTGTCCTAAAATTATGGGACTATCATTATTTAATATTCTGGAGCCTCTTCTTTTTTCCCTGATAATAGCAACAGAAATCCTTTCCCTTCCCTTCCCTTCCCTTCCCTTCTCTNAGAAAACAAAAAAGAAGAGCAAAAAAAGAGAGAATGTAATGGTGTTGGGTCAAATTTCTAAAAAAATTAAATGGAAGCAGGATGGCACCTTCAACTGTCCTAAAATCACGGGAATATCATTATTTAATATTCTGGAGCCTCTTCTTTTTTTCCCTGATAATAGCAACAGAAATCCTTTTTCTTCCCTTCCCTTCCCT
>WBMY01012503.1:0-10442 GCA_013397315.1 Donacobius atricapilla
GGCTGCCGGCACTCGGCCCTTTCGCCCTGCCTCGGGATTGGGGCTAGGGTAACTTCACAGAATCACGGCTTCCCAGAATCAGAGAATCAATTAAGCTGGAATCTGAGATCATCGAATCCAGCCTAAGACCAAACACCACCATGTCAACTAGACCAGGGCACTTAGTGCCATGCTTAAACACCTACAGGGATGGAGAGTCCACCACCTCCCTGAGCAGCCATTCCAATGTCTAATCATCATTTCTGTGAAGAAATTCCTTCTAATGTAGAATCTAAACCTAATGGCTTGAGGCTATTTCCTCTTATCCCGTCACTGGTTGCCTGGAAGAAGAGACCGACCCCCACCTGGCCACAGCCTGGCTTCAGGCATTTGTAGAGAGTGATGAGGTCACCCCTGAGCCTCCTTTTCTCCAGGATAAACACCCCCAGCTCCCTCAGCTGCTCCTCACAGGACTGGTGCTCCAGACCCTTCCCCAGCTTTGTTGCCGTTCTCTGCCCGTCCCTTCAGCGCACGCTTCACACAAAACCCCTCTCGTCTCACATCAGCTGTTTCCCACGGACACTTCGCCTGCTGCGAGGAGCCGGGTGCCACCGCCCAGGGAGCGAGGTCTGCGGGCAGTGCCCTTCTGAGGCACTCAAGCCAGGGTCCCAGAAACTGAGAGCTGAACGCCGCGCCGCGTTCTCGGACGAGACTGAGCAAACGGTGAGCTCAGGTCTCCAAACCCAAAAGCGAACAATCACTTCGTCACCATCTTACACTACCAGACTCCAAAAAGAACCCGCTATCCTTTGCTTTTACGTAACAGGCAAAGGGAAAAGTTGTAGGAGAAAGCGCGAAAGATCGGTTAATGCCAGCAGATGAGTTGGTAAACGCATGTGTTTTATGGAGTTCGCATGCCACAGGGACAGTACACACACGTAGACACTCACTTCATCTTAGAAAACTTGACCACAAGTTTGATAGGAGAAAGGTAAAACATGGTTTTTTTGAAAGACAGGGTTTAGTAAATCGAAAGAGATAGAATGAGAAGAGTTACTGGTACACGTAACATCTTTTTTTTCCATATAAGTTCAGAACCATTCTTTTTCAGTCCTTGTCATAGTGTCAAAATTCGGGGTGACAGCACCCAGGTTTTCAAGTGACAGATGCAGGCACACAGCATGTAAAAGAGCACACTTCCCTATTTCTAGCTTTTGGATGTTAGAAACAGCATTAAAAGTGTTCTTTTCTAAGGGTAAGAAACAGAGTACCATTTTTTAAACTATGCTGAAAGTATTCTTCACTTTCTTACTGTTTCTAGAAACCAGAAGAAATTTTCTGTTGTAAAATAATTATTTGAACCAATAAAAAAAATCTCCTGCAAAAATCTTCTCATATAATTTCTTATTTCCTACCTAATTCTGTTTTGCAGCTGCACACTTCACAACATCAGAAAAAACACCATATAAGCAAGATGATGGAGGACAATATTTTTATTGATGCATGTGTAATAAGCAATAATTAAATACCAGTTGATGGAGTTGTTTTGCCAAATCAAAATAAAACTATTTCAAAAAAGTGCCACCTTATTACCTCCCTTTGTGCTGGTAAGGGCACAACTAAGCACACCCAGCATACAAAGCGGCTGGGTCACTCAGCACCTTCTTAATGCTTTCTGCAAAACAAACAGCACACAAGGCACTGCTAGCATAGCTTCACAAAGGATTGTTTGCAATGCTTCAGTTGCTCGTTTAACTGAATGTGAGTTTTTTCCTACAAGACTAACGTTTAACGAGCACGGCCAAATATCGTCACCCTGCCTAACAGCAGCCTCTGGCATGTACTGCAAAGCCAGTTCGCTTGAACACTCAATAAATCAGCAACACTCAAGTGAAGTGTATTGAACTGTTACCTATCAGACCAGGGTGTGAGGCTCATAACAAACTTTTTTCTCACACTGAAAAGTTTCTTCCAGGTGAGAAAACCTGTAACGGTGCAGTCTGTTTGATAGTGGGAGAAAAGAGGTTGCAGTTGAGAACAACATGACTGTAAACTGGAATAAAAGTCAAAAGTCTTTCAAAGTCAACAAGGTTTTGTTCAAGTGAATTAGAATTAGGATTAATTAATGCTGAGTAATTAATTAAAGAGTAAATATAATGATCCACTGCAACTGGTGTTACAAGGAGTGATTCCTACCTGTGACCCTTCAACCCATGCATGCATAGATGCACCATGAATGGATTATAATAAAAGATCTGGAGGTTTTTCTATAAAATTTCTACTGAACACTGATTAGCAATGGGAAATGTGCCAACATATAACATTTGGTAGCAGCCTTAAGGCAAGTAGCTCCCTAGCTGAAGTCAGTGGTAAATAAAAATAAGCAGGAGTGCCATGGGGAAGTTTGGAACTTCAT
Source organism: Donacobius atricapilla (assembly GCA_013397315.1). NCBI lineage: Eukaryota > Metazoa > Chordata > Aves > Passeriformes > Mimidae > Donacobius > Donacobius atricapilla. The sequence goes on from WBMY01012503.1 coordinate 2,396, forward strand.
TGTGTTTGTTGAGGAGGATTTGCTGGATTGTCAGGAAGGTATTATAACTCCAAGGGTATCCTTAATACATTCTTCTTCACTTGAAGCACATAATATCCTGGAAAATGTGTGCTAGGTAAAAGCTTTGTTGTCACTTTGAGACTGTAACCGAATTTTAAACAGAGATTTATTTTAGATAAGTTGTACACAGCTAAGAGTATAACTTCTGTAATGTTTCCAGCATCTCGCTGATATGTCTGCCAAGTGAAATGCAGTCATCTGGGTTAAGTGTGTTTGTTTCTTTCTCACCATGAATTAATTTTAGGCTCCCCATCATGGAACTTATGCAGCCAATTGCTCAGTTATTCCACTTAAGTACTAGAAACGTGGCTGAAATTTTGTAGCTCACTGTAAAAATATTTCCCTACTGGTATGTAAAAACCATGTAGTTTGTCCTCACTGGCAGCAGATGGTGCTGATATGTTGTGGCTGGTACTTCTCTGAAAGCTGATATTCAAGTTATCAATACCGTAGTAACATGTTTTTTTCTCATCCATTATCCCTAAGGTCTTTTACTATGAAATTGCCATAATCATCATATGTCAGAATTTATCGAGATAAAATGCAAATTTGTAGTTTGAAGGTGAGGTTTGAACATCAACAGCAAGACTCACAACATTATCAGAGAATTAAGCACTGACTGGAACAACACATTTTAGGAAAAGTTGGATTCATCACATCCAGGCTGCTGGACAAGGAACACTAATACTTTTAGGATCCAAGAATTTCAGGATATGAAAGGTAAAGTGCTCCTTGCCAAATGATTGCTAACAAGATGTGATGGTAACTTACACCAGATTCTGGCAAGTAGGGAGATCTCAAGAGCTGGTCATAGAATGTTGCCTAAAAAACAATAGATGACACATTGTCTTCATGTCAGAGAAAGAGAGGAAGAGAAAAAGAGAGAGGTGAACAAAACTGGTCTTTAGGTAAGTTTTTAGGAAACTTTTGCTTAAATGAAGACCTCCTTTGAGAAACCTGGCTAGTTAAGGAGCACAGGGATTTAGGTATCAAGGGCATACTGGATACTTTTCCAGAGATGATGTAATCCCTGCCTGTGACACCCAGGTTAAACCAAGAAAGGTATAACAAATTGTGTTAAAGAAAGATTTACCATTTAACAGTGTGAGGGGTCTGAATAAGATTTACACATGTTAGAGTTTTGAAATAGGTGGGAAAAATTTGTTGAACACACAGAGGTGAAAACTGGTTTCCATTTTGCAGTTGCAATCATGAGAGATTTCTGGGAATCAAGGCCTCCAACTTCCTGCCAGAGGGAAAATTATGTCCCAGCTTTGTTATATGCTTACTGAGCAGAGATCCTGAGATATGGAGACATCTTAATTTTTCTTCCTGTATTTCTTCACTGTTCTCTCTAAATTTTCAGCCAGTATACCAGAAAGATCCCAATCTTGTTGCCTACTTAAGTGCTTCTGAGTGGGTTAGAGGAACAGTTCTCACAGCAGGATGGACAAAACACTGGATCATTCTAAGTGGCTGACAGTTGTAGTAGATGTGGTTCTCATTTATTAAAGGGGGGTTTGACCCTCTAGTATTTCTGCCTGCAACAGAAAGCAAAGCAAGCAAGGGGAAGGAAGGACTCAGGAAAAAAAATAGGGACTCAATTCATGTGTCTGTTTCCATCACATCATTTCACACTGCAGTGAGCAGCTGTTGTTTAGACTCCAGAATGAAATATTGTTGACCAGGTAACTGGAATATTCTGGCAATGAACTCAAAGTTTCCTTTTAGCTGTACAATGAGCTCAAATCTTCATTTTAGCTGTGTAAAGGAGAGGTAATTAAGAAGACAAGAGGAGGAAATAGTTCCTGCTTCTTTGCTGGGGCTTACATTAAAATCAACAATTAACATCTCAGTCCAGTACTCTGCTCATTAGAAATCTCCCATTACATTTATCTTTGCTAGCACAATAAAAGTGGTTGTGAACATGAGGGGAGTGAACTCTAGAAATATCCACTATTACTCTTCAGATGAACCCCAACACTCAAACATTAAGGAAAATTACATCTCCTATGCAAACAAGTGAGAAAACAAAGAAAAAAAATATGTAGTGTTACTTGTGTGCTGCATTCTATCACAGGAAGAATGCATTATGTGCATAGACTGGCATATAAAAGGTTGAATACTGTCTATATACAAATTTTTATGACTTTCGCCAATTTGTGCCACACTTTCACCTGTATCTAAACATCTTTTATTTCCAACCCTAAATTTAACAATAACAAGCCTGGTTGGCAACATATGTGAGAGTAGATCAAGGGAGGAATTTGTATCACCTGTTACTTTCAGTTTTTACTGGTTTAAAAAGAGAGAGGTGGAAAGAAAACAAAAGCAAAACAAAGCCAAAACAAAACCCCAAACAAACAAAAAACCTACAACAACAAAAAACACAACAACAACAACAAAATCCCAAAACAACAACAACCAAAAAAAACCACAAGAAAACAAAGGCACCAAGGGATAAATGTATTTTGATAAATTATATTAATTTTCATGTAACACACAGTTGACTCCCAGGATTTTCAGTTTTAATGTGACCTTCAGCTTCCATAAAACAATAGTCTATTTCTTTACCAGCACACTACAGTAATTTCCTGGTTTTGCTTTTCCATGGACAGATCAAAAGCTGTCCTGCTAAGTCATCCATCTCAGGCCTTTCTACTGAGTTTCACTCTTGAAACGTGTTCTCTCTTTTTTTGTGCACGCTACAAATCCACTTCAGAGCACTATTTCTACAGTCTAAGTCAAGACTTCCAACATGCTGGGATCCTATTCTGGCATTAGAGAGTACATACAATGTAAAACTACATTTTGTTCAGCTTTGGATAAACTCCAACTGAACAAAGGAACCTCTGGGTTCATTGCCAGCTGCCTACTGTGTGCCTAAATAATATTTCATCCTGGAGTCTCAACAGTCTGGATTAATAAACTGCCAAAATAGCACTCAGACATGGTTCTTTCCAAAGCTTCCCTAGCAGCTTCTATTGATAGCACAGTACTTATTTCTACATTATTAGTAGACTAGTACCAAACTGTTGTACATTATTGTACAATTAAGTATTGCAAAAAGTAATTACAGCTCTGAATAATTATGAATTGCAATTATATCCAAGGCTTCAGGCACCTGCTGCAGGTGATTCCTCTCATGTTGTCTTGGACACAGGGCAAGGTTTTTAACATTCTTTCCTGGATAAGATTAATTAACTTATATACAGCTTAAAAAGCACTGTCCTCTCTCCATGCAAGCATGTTTCACTCAAGTGGTTGCTGACAGGTTCAGCTTCAACATTTGTGAGTTACTGAAATTCTGTTGCATCTCCATATGATTTGCCATGGAAATAAGTCCCTGGTTTCACTTCCAAAGACTAATATTTAGGGAATCATGTCCAACTGTATTTTCAATATAGTTGAATTCTTAATCTAAGTTTTCAGTTAAAATGGTTTGGAGTTTGATCTTCTGTTTCACTCTTTCAAAACTCCATCATTCAAAACAACCATCAGACCAAAATAGATCTTTGCAATCTACACATTTATGAAGATAATAACCCTCACCTCCCTGTTGAGGCATGGACTTCAGCAAGATTTTAGATGACACAGGTTATGTCATATCCTCAGTACTTACAAACTTAATGTTGAAGATACCAAATTTGTATCTTACTTTGTAGGAGATGTTAATCTATTTCAACTCTTCTACTTTTTTAAGCCTCTAAACCCCATCCTTGGTATTCAGGGTATAAGTATAGGTCAAACCATCTCTGTCAACCCACAATTTATAAAATTCCTTCCCCTTACATGTCCATTCCAGCTCCTCTCAGAGACACTGTGAGTCTCTAGTCCTGCAAAGACTTTGGAACTGCTGGATTCCTGAACCCACTCAAAAGCCCACTGAGACAAAAGAGACTCTGAATCTCACTTGGAGATACAAATTTGATCACAAAATTTAGAAGAGAGGAGCACACTATGCACATACATATTAATGGAACTATACTAGAGAAAATCAGACCAAACAAAAATGAAATGGTATAATTTTTAAAGAACTATCTCTGTATCTGTTTTATTAATAACACCTTCCACACGAAGAGGCCAGTGTGAGAGATTCAGCTATTGATTTTACCCTCATCTTTTCCATTCCACTTTGTTTCATTGGTATGCACTTGCTCTGCACTGCACACCCCAGAATATCCTGAAGAATGTGTTGCCCATTACTCTAATCATGTGAATACATATTTGATAGCTCAAATTAGACTTCTGAAGAATACTGTATAGAAGTGCTGAGTCCCTACCTCTTATCACCTGTGCAATCACCCCTAGGCCACCAACCAATTACAATGAAAATTATATGAAGGAATATCCTAGGAGAAAAAAGACCTTATTTAGGGCTATTAGAAAGCTGAGCAGTGGTATGTCATGGGTTCTGTAGTGATTTTGTGGCACTCCTTACCTCTCATCTTGAAAAATGGTGTGAAATGTCCCAAGGCCACAACCTGTTGGAAATCAAACTGAAATATGTTAGGAAACCTCCTTCACCTATTTCTACCTGAGATCCACCTGAGTTAGGGAATTACAAAGATATAAAGCATTGGTGATGGACAGAGAAAGCTGATTAGAGTAAAACAGTAGGCATGTTTATTTTGCTTTCAAGAGAAAATTCTTTGCAGCCAATAAGTAAACTGAAAAGTAAATTTCTCAGACATTCAACATCGGCTGAAGGCTGGTTTAGCCATAAATCCAAGTAGATCAAGGGACCGGCCTAGGAAATTCAATTTTAGGAGTAAATAGTAGGATAGACATGGTCAGATTTCAATGGACATGTTCAATAAAATAGCAGCTATGTCCCCACCAAGCAGCAGGAAGGAAACAAAGGTACGGTGGGGTTTGCAAATTGCATATTCCAGATCACAGTCAGATTGTAAACCCTCTCCATCACGTGACATTAAAGAAGAATGATTTCAGGTGGGGTTCTGAACAACAACAAACTTCTGAACTAATGAAACAGAAGATTGTTCATGGAGTAGTCCCTGGGCCAGTCAGGACAAGACAAGATGTGAAAAATATGTTCTACACTGCAGCCAGGCAAAATGGTCCTTCCTAGAGTGCTGGCAAAAGGTATCCAGGAGACTCCAGGATAAGCCCTGGAGTTCTGGAGTCAGGGATACAAATGAACTGGGGCTTTCTACACCCCAGCTGAAAAAGAGACCCTTGCAGTCTATGATGGGGCTTGAGCTGCCTCAAAAGTGATTGGCACCAAAGCACAGCTTCTTCTGGCATCCTGACTGCCAGTGTTGGACTGGATGTTCAAAGGGAAAGTGCCATCCATGCCTCATGCCACAGATGCTACATGGAATGAATGGATTGCTCTGACCACACAGCGAGCTCAAATAGGAAACTGCAATCATCCAAGTGTCTTGGAACTCATCACGAACTGGCCTGAAGGTGAAAATTTTGGATTATCACCACCAGAGGAGAAAAGGTTGCACATGCTGAGAAGGTCCTACACTACAATCAGCTGCCAGAAAATGAAACGCAATGTCCTCTCTTCACGGATGGCTCCTGATGTATTGTAGGTACAAATTGAAAGTGGAAAGGTGCTGAATGGAGTCGTACGCTGTTGTGGAACAAGGTGATCCAGTCAGTTCACAAAGCTGAAAGCTGCCCAGCTGGCTTTAGATAACCCTGCATGATAGAAATGGCCAGTGCTCTATCTCTACACTGACTTGTCGATGGTGGCAAATGCTCTGTAAGGAATGGTTGGACCAATGGAAAAAGACCAATTGGCAGCACAGAGGGGAAAAGACCAATTGGCAGGGCAGAGGGAATCCCATCTGGGCTGCTGAAGTGTGGCACTTCTGCCCAGGTGGAGAAGTTGGGTGTGAAGTACATCATTTAGGTGCACAATACCCAAGACTTGGCCTACTGAAGAATATCAGAACAATGGAGAGGTGGATAGAGCTGCCAAGGTCTCAGCGAAGTGTCTCAGGTGGATCTGGTCTGGTGACAGAAGAGTGAATTATTTCTGTCTCTATGTACACATGATGCCTCAGGTCACCAGAGAAGAGATGTAACATCCAAATGGGCTTGTGATCAAGGTCTGAACTTAATCATGGATACTCTCTCCCTGATTACCACAAACTGTGGCAGATTGATTACATGACACTACCCCAAATACACCAAGACAAGCTTTATGTGTTTACAGTGGTAAACACCCACTGGGTGACCCTTCAGGAAGGCATTTTGTTTTGGTCCTGCCTCAAGTAAAGGCAACTACAACCATGGGATGGTTTCTGCTCAAGTACGTGGATGCACTTGGTGGGTAATGCAGAAGAACAGAGGAACATGATGTGCACCTCAAGGAAGTTTGATTTTTGGATGAGAACAGTCTGTAATACTGAATTTTGTAATATTGGTTGCTGAATGACAGTGCCACTATATGCCGTAACTACCATGGTGTCCTAGGGTGACACCTAGGTAGTCTCCCAAATTTGCCTTAAGCCAGAACATATGTGCAACAAGGATGGACTGCTCCAGATACACCAACTGTGAACTGCTGCAGCACACAACCAGCCAACAGCACACAAGCCCTCCTGCTCTGGGAGATGTCTAGGGAGGATAGAACACACAGTCATGGGCTACATAAAGTCGATGGACATCTTGAAGGGACAGCCATTGACTACAGAAATAATACCTCTACAAGTACATTTTTATGTCTATATCTATGTAAGTAGACATATGTATGTACACATAGACATATGTATGTGTCAAAGCCACGTGGGTCTCTCTGTCCGAGCCACGTAGGTGTGCCTTTTATCTGCCACGTGGGGGGAAGTAAGGGATTCTCGTGTCCAAGAAGGAAAGGGCCATGGGTGATGTAGTGGTCTTTGTCTCAGAAAGCTGCATGACATCAGGTCTGCTCAGTTAGGCTCCCTGAGCATTTTTTGCATAATCATCCTCTTTAGTACTTTGTTGTTAGTATGTATTGTTGCTGTTACTTTTCATTTTCTTATCTCGTTGTTGTTTCCAGTAAACGGTTGTCTCAATCTATAATTCTGCCTTTTCCCTCTCTCTCTGTCTCACTAGTGTGTGGGTGAGAGACTGGAGGACAGGGAGTGGTTGCATGAAGTATAACTTCCAGCTGAGTTTAAATCATAACCCTCACAGGCAATTGCAACAACAAATTACTGGGTGAAAAAGAGAATAGACTCAAAATCCAAGTTGACCTATTTTCGCAAGTGAGTTCTAACCGTAGCTCCATTATCTGCATAAGAAATCTGGAGATTTTACCAAAAATTAATATTTTCATGTGTTTTACCAACACATGAAAAAACTTTGAAGATGCTTCCTGATTTATTTTTCATAGTATTTCATTTAAGATTATGAAGTAAATATTGAACATAAATACTCACTTGCTATCAGAGTCTGAACAGGTGCTAGGTGCAAGGCAGAATTTAAGACTGCTTTTGCTGCAGGTATGAAATAATTGTGCCAAAGCAAACTACAGCCTCTTTTGACCTCATTAGCTTTAGTTGTTTTTTTAAGACTGTGCAATGCAAAATGCAAATAATGGCTGCTGACCAGAAGTAAGTCAATGTTTAGAAAAGATGAAGAATGCTGCTGCTGTCATGTAAAAAGGATTGGAAAATGCTTGCCTTTTCCTTGAAGTTAGACACTGTTGGGGGTTAGATTTGGTTTTCTTTTTTTTTTCTATAGAATTTTTTCCCACAAAGTCGCCAGGAGACTAATGGCTGGGTACTTATGGGTGCTTAACCTAAACAATACGAACGGCTAGTAAGGTGTAGCACGGGGGCTACGCCCTTCTGTGGTCTCAGGGAGTTTTTCTCTCCGGGGGATGGGAAAAAGGTGATACCTGATACTGCGAGGTTTTGGGAGATAAAGGGCAGGGGTGGGGGCAGTTTTGGCCCTCTCTTGCTCTCGGCATCGGAGAGAGAAGACACAGGCCACTCCTGCTGCAGGAAGAGTTTCTCACTGCCAT
>WBMY01012504.1:0-18663 GCA_013397315.1 Donacobius atricapilla
TGAGCCTTAATGGCCCACTAACACAAGATATCCTCTGGCAGGATGATGGGTCATGGAAGAGATAAGGAACACTGCTCCACCTGGTTTTAACTGTTGGCCCATTAACAGAAACATACCCACCCCCTCCCCACCCCCACGGAGTTATGAGATAAAGAAAAAACATTTCTTCCACCAGTTTCACCAGACAGGNAAAAACATTTCTTCAACCAGTTTCACCAGACAGGGAATAGAATATATCTTGCGTTGCAACCCAAGATGCCAACTCTTCACATTTCACGCATCTTCAAGGAAAGAGAATAAACATTATCACAGAAAAACTGTTGGAGCATTGCTAAAATCCATTCTGAATTTTAATCCTGGAAAATACAAGGAGGTAGAAATACAGGAAAGCAACCAAAATGTGAAAAATTGTGTAGAAAAATTGTGGGAAAGATTGATTTGACAGGGTGGAAGAGAAGGAAGGAAGGTTACACCGATGCATTTGTTGTTTATAGGAATTACACTAAGCAGAAATGGATGTGAAGGAAGAGAAGGTGTAAAGGTGCTAAGTGGGAGAAAGCAGAATGAGTTGGGCAAGTTAGTCTTGGAAATGAGATAATAGATTAACTGTTATGGATCATAGAACGTGAAGGAAGCTTTCCAACAGCACTTCCCTTTCACTTTTTAGGATCTCCAGCAATGTAAGGAGGAAGTAAAGCTAGGTGAAGAGAGTATCTAGAACTTCACAAGGAAGTTAAGAAAGTCCAAAGGTGCTTCACAGCTCTTTACATCTCCTGTCAGAGGAGACACAGAGCTTGGGCCAAGGATGACTTTCAAGTAGGGCTGAAGATCCCAAAAAATACATATACTGAGCAGGCAGGTAGAGGAAACATCTTCTTCACAAACTCAAAAAACAAAGCAAAAATATTTTGGCGAGCCAGCTTCTTCTGTGACACAGCTCAAGGTAAAAAAACAGGCCTGAAGACATGGATGCTGGTTGGCCGGGATATTTTTTAACAGAAGATGCATTATTTGCTTATAATCAAATATCAGAAGGAGCTGCTTTTGATTACTCAGAGCAGTGTAAATTTGCTGCAGTGAAAATTTAACGGAAAGAATAATAAAGTAAAAATTCAAAAAATCTCTTGTAGTCAGTATGTATATCGTTTTATTGTGGGCTGTTCTTGAAAGATGAGTTTTCCAAACCGTGGCATTTAGTAGTATTCAGAAAATATATATTTTAGAAAAAAGAATTCAAGGAAAATCTTTCTGTGTGGAAGCAGCATGAGTATGGATTCAATTTTTATTTAATTGCTTAAAAAATAAGTAAGTGTTTTTCATGGAATATACATAAAAGACATGAGACCCAATAACATACTCATGCCACTCCAGGAAATAACATAATATGAGAATGATTTACTGAAAGAAATAACTTGAAATTCTACTAATGTGCTAATGAAGAGGGTTCTGTTAGGTTTTGCTTGTTTCTTGTTTTGTTTAATTTTATTTTGTTTTTATTAAAGGGTTTGTCATTCTTTGATACATGTCTTTAAAAATGGCATAATCTCTAAAAAGTGCAGAATACTGGAAACCACTTTTCCAACATGTTGATTTCCCAGGGTGCATTTCTCAAGCTTTCATATGTGGTCTTTGTAACTTTTTTTTCTTTTTCTCCTTTCAACATAGAAACATCAGCATTTTATTCCACTACATCTATCCTTAAGCTATTATAATGTGAAATAACCATTCTTTTCCCCCTTCAGCCATCACAGAGAAAGAAAGTAGTGTAAGGCATGCATTTTCTCAGTGAGGGAATTGTCTTACATTTTAGGGCAGAATTGTTTGGTAGTTATAAATTTAGGGCATGCAGGTTTTTGCTACTAAATATTGAAAAAAAAAGGGATGTTGTCTCAAATCACTTGTCTTCATTTCTTTAATTTCTTTCAAAAGATACACATTTATCCATTTATCTGAGCTACATCTTTATCTAACACAACACTGCTTACCACCCAAATCAACAGAGTTGTATCTCCTTTATCTTCATGGAAGAATGTTCTTTTCCTTTCTCTCCTCCTCCTGTGAGTCATTAAAATATTTGACAATTTTTGGTTTTGTTAAAACCGTATATAGAGGCTCAGGACACTTCAGTTTTGTGATGGTGACTTAACGCACAGTGACACTGCAAATTTTCTACCGGGAGAAGAACCCCACAGCTGATGTTGTTTCCACCACATAAATGGGTCCTTTGGACTGTAAGTTTTTTCTTCTAATGAAGTTGTAAGGATAACTTCATCTTCTCTCTCCATTTATGTCCCCATAAGAGAGAAAAACAGTGCTTTCAGAATGAGAGCACTTTCATTTAAATTTCTTCTAGCAAAGTAGAACAGCCTTGGTTTCAACAGGCTACAATACATATTTTATAGAATCATAAAATAGTTGGGGTTAAAAGGGACCATATGGATCAACCAGTTCCACCCCTTGCCTTGGGCAGGGACACCTTCCACTATCCTAGGTTGCTCCAAGACTCATCCAACCTGGCCTTGGACACTTCCAGAGATGAGACAGCCACAGCTTCTCTGGGCAACCTGTGCCAGGGCCTCACCACTCTCAGAGGGAAGAATTTCTTAATATTTAATGTCAATACAATCTCTGTCAGTTTAAAGTCATTACCTCTTATACTACCACTACATACCCTTGCGAAAAGTCTCTCCCCATCTTTTTTGTAGCCCCTTTAAGCACTAGAACACCACCAGAACATTTCCCCAGATAATCCTCTTGTCCTGGGTCGACAACCCCAACCTTTTCTGCCTTTCTTAATAAGAGAGCTGATCCAGCCTTCTGATCACCTTTTTGACATCATACTAATATTTATGTTTTTTGAATCAAACTAATAATTTTTCTTAGCTCTGACTAGAAGGCAATGGCAGTCCATGAGTCATGGCTCTTTACCTCTTTCCATCTTGTTTACTGGAAAAAAACATTCTGTGCTGTTCTTGCTTTCTGTGCAGTCTTACTGAAAATGATAATAAGTGTCTGTTTTTCCTTTCCTACCTGCTTGCCTACAAAGGAGAGTAATATAGAATAACAGCTTCTCAAAGCCTGACCTCTGAACCAGTGTTTAGGGAGATTAAGCAAAATGATTAGTAAAACCAGCACAGGTGACAGTATGTCTCAGCATGTATGAGGGAGAAGAAACACTCTGGTATAAGCCCTAATCCTGGGTTTTGATTAATTTTAACAACCACTTCAAAATCTTCCCTAGACTTTCAAGATAACTCCTGTGTGATGAAAATTCTTACATGATGAGTGCTTCTGTATCATGCAGAGTCATTATAGTGGGGAGCTAGATTCTCCTTGAAAGACATAGCAGATTTTTATCAGGTTATTTCTCTGGTTTGTTTTACCCTGGATGGACACCAGGTGCCCAACCAGGCACTCCATCACTCACTTCCTCATCTGGATGGAGAGGAGAAAAATACATTGGAAAAAAAATGAGTCAAGATAAAGGCAGTTTAATAAAGCAGAAGCTACATGTGAAAGAAAAGGAAGAGAAAAGATTTATTCTCCGCTTCCTGTCAGCAGGGAATGTCCAGCCACTTCTCGGAATTTAGCATGCAGGCAGCTGCCCCAGAAGACAAATGCTGTAATAAGAGATGCATTCTTATTCTCTCTTAAGAGAAGAAACTTTTACTGCTGAGCTGACACCAACGGGTCTGTTGGGCCAGCATTCCTGGCTATATCTTCTCCCAGGACCTTGCCCATCTCCAACCTAGTGGTGGAGGAGGGATTTTGGAGAGATGTCACTGGGGCCGAGCCAACACTGCTCAGAGTAGCCAAAGCAATGGTGTGCCATTAATACCTTTCCAGTTACGAATGAACAACACAACACTGGGAGGGCTGCTATCGGGGAAATTAACTTCATCTCAGACTGACCAAAATCAGCTTCCTAGCATTCATGGAAAAACATGTGATTTATTTTCTTGGGTTCAGTGGGATTTCTTGGCCTGTTCCATGAATATTCAAGGTACCTTTCTAAGAGCTGCTCAAAAGATGGAAAGAACAGGCAAGTTTTTGCTCATTCTTAAGGGGTCTTTGCCTCCCTGAGAATACTTGAGGATTGAAAAATCTTCATAAAAAATTGATGGCCATTTCTTTAATTAATTGGATTTTAGCCAAGGTAGAAAATTTATATCTGTATTTAATGATTTGAAACTTTCCGGTTTCATGACATTTTTTAAAAAGTGTGGCATTTTTTCAGTTTATTCACAGTTGACAGGCAATGTAACCCCGTGAGTCAAAGGCAATTTAGCTATGATGCAAGTTCTTTATTTAAGAGGTTTCCTTAGGTTTCAGTGCATACAGAATCAAAATCTTTTATCTTAATATAGTTTGTAACTTAGTTTGCAGTATTTGTCAATTTGCTCTTCAAAATTCACATTTAGCATTTACCAGAAAGATTTTGTGCTTTAATTCCCTAAATCTAAGGGAATATAAATTCCTATACATAATTAAAGTTTCAACATTCACAAGACATCGTGAATGAAAACAGAGAAGTAGTTAGGTACAATTTTCTGATTCTGATTGCATTGAGAAACCTGACCAACCGTACCCCTGTGTCACATCTGTTCCACATATAGATGTATAAACCTATCAGGACTTCTAAAATGAGAGACAGGTTCCAAAGGGTTGTTTAGGAACCACAGTATGAATTTATAGATTGTAAGGAATAAATCTGTGATGCATTTACTTTGGTTCCAAATGAGACTCGGGATATGGCCTAGGCCGCGAAATTATTCCTGTCACCAGATGCTGTTTGTCTGCTGTTGTGCTCTAATTGCTATCAATAATTAAACACAGGTCTCTGATTCATACGCACAGAGGCAGAGATTCTTAAATTAAACATTTTAAAGTCATTATAGTACATTTTATATGTTCAGCTAAACACTGCACTCAGGCTGATTATGATTAAATACACTGATACCAAATCACATACTGATTCCATAAATATCAACGCGTTCCCAGAACAAATAAGATCCCCAGTAAATAGAAGGAACATTTTCATTTCAGACAACTAACAGAAAGTGGCTTATATTCACTTATATATGATATATTATGTTGCACATTGAGCAAAAAGATGGTATCTCCCAACTGACCTGCAGAAAACACAAAATAATTTCTATCCATCTGGAAAACATCAAATGAAAACAATGGGGTACACCCAAGTTTGTGTGAGAGCCACTTGAAAATCCAAGTCTGAATGCAAGTGAAGCTTACACTTGTTAATCAGTCTGTGGCAGGTATGATCTTTTCCAAAACTGTGTCCCCAAGATCATTCTCACACTCTTGAAATTAAATAGAATACAGTCTTCAGTAAGTCTGGAGGTAAAAAAAAGCTCTTTGAAGCTGTGTTTACCCTTTGGCAGGCTGTACAAGGTGATGACATGCATTCCTATGATTATTACTATTAGTCATGCTACCGTCCTGCACAAAGTTTTGGCATGCTCTCAAACAGAGTTATGATGATAATCATGATGAGCCATCTCTGGTGATTCATTCTTTCCACTCCAGCCACAGTAGTCACTGTAGTATGACCACAAATATCACGTTTTCATAGTGCAGTACCTCTGATGCCTCTGTTCACATATCATTCATCTACTTGTTCCAGACTTTTGGGACTGTTGTCCTAAGCTTTCAGAATCCCACGAGCTTCTTTCTTCTGCGACTACTGGTCAACATGAGAGGATTTCAAACCAGTCAAATATCTCTTGGCTAGAGTTTATTTCATTTGCAAGTCCAAGCTAAGTTGTCTTTTGAAATCTGCATCCAGAAGTGAGTCATTTTCAAATTTATATTAACTTTCTTTATTTTTTGATAAGCTGTGACTGAATATTTCTGAGAAGGCACAAATCCGGAAGAGAGTCTTGATGGATAGAGGTTTTTGAAAGACAGTGAGTTTCACTAGGCTTTGAAAGGCCCCATTCTGTCTGCAGAACAGCTCTTAAAACTAGCTTATCTGTTGCTAATAGAGTCCCAGAAATGTTAGCTCTAGGGAAGTATTTGGAGAAATAGTGTGCCTGAAGCATAGTGCGTGTCATGACATTTTATAGAGGTTTCACTGCTGTACACTGTGGAAATCAGAAGGTGACTTTCAGCCTGACACATTGGCAAAAAAAAATCATAATAAAGCTACATAATTTAAAGTTTTCTTACTCAGCTCATACTTCCAATCACTTAGGCTTTCTTCCACAGGTTTTATTATCAGAACAGAAAATATCATCTTTTGAAAAATCAGTTCAGCTCCTAAGATGACCAGTGCAAATCAGCACTTGTTTCTACACTCAACTGCATTTCTGAAAGGAGTTGTTGTTGCTCAGGGTACAAGATAATTTAACTTTATTGCTTGACACAATATGGGTACTTAAACATGATTGTCAAATGTTCATTTGTCATTTTAGATGTACTAGGGGTTTATGTACCTATGCCTCCAGATTCACTCCAAAAAAGCATAGGTCTCTCCTAAGTGCTGTGTCATGCATGTCCCAGATTTCTAGGATGTTGAAAATTACATCTATCTTGAAGCAAGCTAAGTCATTGGCACATCTTTTTCTGTTGCTCACAGAATCCCACAGGGGCAAATGTTCATGAAGTACTTGGAAAAGGAAAGTGCCCAAAGTGTAGCATGTGCCATCACACAGTTAATAAAACTAGAAATCTTCAATTAGCTGTTGTTTGCTGTTATCTTGAATTTTTGTATTGTTTTGCAATAGCTCTACTATACAAGCAAGCAAACAAAAAATTCATCAGCAGAAATTTGCCAAATTAATTGCCACATTTTCTAATAAGCTGATATTATTGTCCAGAACAGCTTATAACCTGCTAAAAAGTTCAATTGACACTACTTATTTTAAGACCTTGTTCACTGGTGCTCACAACTTTACAAGTCCATAACACTGTGGACTAAAATACTTTATGTACATATGGTGCTTTGTGCATGGACTGTACATATAACTAGACCACACAAAACATTGTTGAAATTTTTAGCCAAAACAACTCAAATACCTGCTATTATGAGTAAACTAGAGAGACAATATTCTGTTTTGTTCCTAGAAAACTCACAGTTAAAACCATAATAATGCAATCATTTTCTTTTCACAGCTGTGTGCTGTAACACAGGCTGTGCATTTGGCAGGGATATGGTCTTAGTAAACTGACTGAACCACTTTAATTCAGTCCCTCCCTGGGAATTACTTAATGGTGGAATTATGTACATGGGTTCCCAGAAAACTGACGTATCCTAAGGATCAGGCTCATGGAATAATGCAGTTTGCTGTTAGTAGGATTCTACCTGAAAAGGTGAAAGGTGAATAGTAAACAAAGTTGTAGACTGGGAAGGAAAAAAATATAATCTGATAACTTAATGAAGTCCTGTTTGCAATGGATGGATGGACTGATCATTAGTGAGCTTGCAAACAGAATTATTGAAAATTGCAAACTGAACTCACACATTTGTAGATCTGCAAAACAACAGGAGGAAGAGATACCATGAAAAATTTAAAGAACGTATTCCAAGCATATTGGACATACTCTTAGTGGTCAAAAATCCACCTGGGGACAAATCCTTTTCCTAATGTGCAATGAAGCACAAAATCTGTTCCCTTCCTCCTCCTGTGCTTAAGACATGTCTAGTGACAGCAAAGAGGTGAATTTTGTGATTTCTGAAAATGGGTGAGTTTATCATCCAGGTTTTTCCTCACTGAGATCTTCTGCCTGTCCTATTACCTCTCTCTGGCCACTCATTCTAGAGTTCCATTCTTATGAATTAAAATATATGACAAGCTAATAAATATTTCTCCTTCAGAATGCCAGGCAGAACTTTTGTCTCCTCCATCACAAAACCTTCATCATTTCTTCCCTATGCATCCTACTTGCCAAAGACCAGTGACTTCCTTCCCAAAGCGTTCCCTAGAATTTTCCAAGTTCCTGTTTATTTTTGACCTATCTGTTGGACAAAAGGCACTACAGGTAGTACAGTGAATGGGGTGATGGCTCATTTGCCTCTCAACTGCTGAGCTGGCCAGGCAGGCAGAATGTGACATTGTTCAGCAGGTTCACGTATTCCTTAGGCTGTATTTTTGTACATCTCAGTTGTGAGTACTTTATAATTATATTTAAGATTTCTACTCCTCTGTCCAGTTTGGTTGATATTATCCAGAGGGATACAGAGTTATTTTGAGAAAGAGGACCGACACAAAGAATCAGTCACAGAGACAGAATTGATGCCATCACATTAGGTTCACTCCCTTAGGAAATCAGACTAAAATGTTGGAAACTTTTAGTATTAAGAAATTTGATTGCTGCCCCAGAGAATTTCCTCACTGAATATGCCACAGCTTTCTTATAGGATGGTGGACACATCACTTCAATCATCTAAGTATGATTTCAAACACAAAATGCAGTGGAGCTGAGCTCTGGCGACCAGGCTGAAGCAAGTAGGGCTTATCCTTCAAAAAAATATAAACTAGAATATAGTACTAAGAACTCTGAAAACATGAGCTCTCTGGGACTGGTGTGGGACACTGAATTAGGGCAGACTCATGGCCTGATTTTTTCTTGAGAGCATTTAAGGAATCATTTGGGTTCTTGAAGTGACATTTGGGTGAAATTTAGAAGCAGACAGAAGGAAGACAGTTCTGAAAATCATGTTTACTTTTAACTGATTGCTACCTTGGTGAAATGTGGGTCCTCAGTAAGATATTAAGCATTAACAGATTCTTATCACATGCTTTGCTTTTTAGTTTCCAGTAATTTCTCAAAACAAAGTACTCAACTGGTCCTCAAAGAAAACCGTGTCATAGTTTGATGGTGGGATGGAAATGGTGTCAGTAGTATCACAGTAGCCACAATGGTAACAGCTGGAGGTTGTGACTATCTGCTGGTGTAAAACTCACTATATCCTTCCTGTTCTTACCACATCCTACAACCAAATTCCAAGCACAGCTTCACTCCTCTGTCTTACTCATGCTCCTTGTCATGATTTTCACTCCTGTAACCTCCATAAAGTTAATTCTGTCCTGCTAATATTTATATCATCTAGGAGTAACAATCCATGGTCACATCCTTGCATTTAAATTATTCTTAGAATACTTTTTGTTTCAAGTTTCCTGAAGATGCTCAAACACTACATGCTATTGTCACATCCATCTCTGTAAACAGATTTTACATTAGACAATTGTGCTGTCATTTTTCATTTATTTAATTTGATTGCCATTGGAAAGAGGAGATCAGTGAGAGAAAGACTTCCATTATGAGCAATAGGAAGGACATTTTTTTGTGTCACATTGTTTTACAGAAAGATAGAGACAACCCAGTTTCTATTGAATTTCCTTAGGGAAACCATGCCAAGGTAAATGCATGTGCATATGGCCAATTAGGCAGAGAACATGCTTCCATTACATTAATTGGAAAGTGAAGCATTCCATGAAAGACCCAAGCAAGTAAGATGAGGCTGGAGGGCCAAGGTTGATCTGTACTGATGTGTAATCCTCAATATGTGTCATATACTCAATAACAGCTTCTGATTGTTGTGTTGTGTATCATCATATTTTGTATCTCTAATCAAAATGTCTGTTGTGTTTTCTCAGCTATGTAATTCCACTGAAATATTGGTCTTTTCTTAAAGTGTCAATTTGTGAGACATCTTACTGAATGAGCTGAAGTTCCTGTGGGTTGGTATAATCTCATAAAGTATTTTGAAGGGTATAAACATGCACAAGACAAGAATATCCACTATGCAGATAATCTGGACTCCAACATGTCTGAATATTGAGTAGAGTAATGAGCAAGATTTACTAAGAGGTTTTTGTGTACCTACTAATTAAATTCCAAGATGAGTATTAATTTTCCTCACCAAAGTCGATTAATATAAGTTCTCCTTGTAAGAATCCCATTAGAAAGAATTCAGGGAAACTGGGTAAGCCTATGAATATTCCAGTTCTTACAATCTAATGAGAAAAAGTTAAGAATATTATTTGAACTGTTATCTTTAATACTGCAAAGTTTAGGAGAGTTTAAATCTCTCTATTCAGTATGTTAGCAACTGTCAGATATGTAGATAGCCCACTGAAACACTGGGCATCATTTGAAAGCATAACAGTGAAAGATATTTCTATCTGCTGCCTATGAATATGAAAAACAACACCAAAAAAAAAGAATAATTATTTTCTGCTACTTCTTATTGAATTAAATGAAAGGTAGTGTTCATTTTTTCTAACAATATATCTTTGCATCTCAGATAATTATCTTCTTAACCCAAAATCTTGTGAGAAAATATGGAAAATAACTTGAATTATCATTTTCAGCAATTCAAACACTGTCTAGGTTTCCTATTTTGTCTGTCTTCTTTTTTTTTTCTTTTTTTAAAACTACAGCAGTTGGCTCCTTTAAACTTATCTGCATGACGTGAAAGCTCTATCAAGCACTCTTCATGTTCTCAAGAATTCCTAACAAAAGCAGCTCTCAAGATGTGATGCATACCATATTAAGCACAAAATCAGTGGAGCAGAATTGTAGTCATAGATTCCTCTCTTGGACTGTCAGCCTCTTGCATCACTACATTATTAATTTTTTCATCCTTGCTGTCCTACAGAGCTGAACAACCTCTTTCCCTCCCTTCTTTCCTTCTTCCTCCCTCCTTGTGTTCTGCTTTTGGAGTAGTTTGCAGTGAAATTTGTCCAAATTTAGGCTTCAGATTTTCTCATAATTATATTTTAGAGAATTCTACAGACATATTGAAGAGCAAATCTTCATTTCTATTTGTAACTGGTTAATATGTGAATGATTTGAACCCATCAGTGTACAGGATGTATAGCAGGAAGAAACAGAGACATAAGGGGGGAAGGTATCCTCTTTATTCCAGCAATGAAGAGTTGAATGAAGAATTGAACCCTTCCTCATTTGGCAGATTCACATGGGTTAAAAACAAAGAGCTCCAAGATGACCACTTAAGCTTCAATCTTCATAGCACTGTTGTAGAAATAATTTGGCTCAGAAATCCTAATGTTATATTTAGTTAAATGAAAATATTTCTCATAAATGCTTTTACCTGGAGGGTGCACTTGGTTTTCATCTACAATTTCCATTTATTTCTGTAGTGGCTCCAGAAGCCCTAGCCCACCTTAAAAATTTTAGATTTTACTGACACTGTTTTTCAATTTTTTACTTGATGTGTTTCTCCTCCCCAGAGAGCACACACTGTGTTGAGGAAAGATCACTTGGAATAGAGACGAATATGTAACAGTACGGTATCAGATTTTCAATGAATTTTGGGAGTACTTGATCTTTAAAAACTAAGCTCCACACATTGTAATATTAATTTGTATGCTTAAATCGAGGTATGTTAGCCTTAAGAACTTCAGTCAGACTTTCACATCTGGTGAAGACACACATTATGTGCAGAATATTTGGGATTAAATATTCACTTGTAGATATGGATTTTTGCAGTATTTTTATCTTTAAAAACTCTCTTTATCATCCCCTTCCTCTCTTTGCTGTGACTCCAGTTTCCTCTGTTTTATGAGTGTTTCATTGGTGCAAAATAGTAAGTGTTGCAATATTTCTACAATTAAATTTACTCTGTAAATGTTAACAGTAATGCATACCTTTGCTGAATTGTACCATGTAATCCTTGAAGTCGAGACAAAGAGCAGTCTTAAGAATGAAAGTGGTATATGTGGCATTAGCTGCCCTTGCTAATCCCTCTGTAGTGCAGAACCTTTAGTCTGAGTTTCAGAGAATTTCTCCAATGTTTGAGCCTTTAAAGATTAAACCTCCTGCCAGAGAGAAGCATTTGCACATGTGATATTCAGCTGCCATTGGTACTATGGCAGAGAACTGCTTGGAATGAAGAAGAGAAAATACCTCTCCATCCTTAGAGGATTGATCTAAGCCCTGTGTTCATTCTGCATATTTATTTTCAGTAAATTATTACATTAGAAAATTATCATTAGGTACATTTTTCATTTTAAAGAATGCTGTTCAGGATATTTCCACAAGAAATAGGAGCACAGGAAAGATTTGAACCTGGTTATGAACTTCCTGGTGGAATGCTCTAATCTCTGGTGTCCTAGAAGGAAATGAGACTCTCCAGATGCTTTTGTCTGGTGCCTGTTCCATCAGTCATGTCGGAGGAATGGATACAAAACATGTGCTAAAAAAGGAACTCATTACCTCACTTCTTCACATACCCAGACCAACATTCTTGAGCATGGTCAGAAAAGAAAACATCTTACAGGAAGTCCTTCTAGTTGTTCTAAGGTTTCTCAAGAAGTTCATAGTCTTAATCATAAGTCCATCAGGGTCTTGAAGGTTTGAATTTTATATTAAAATTCATAAAACTGGAGTTAGATTTAGGCCTTAAACCCCCGAGTTTGCATACTTTTCAGTCCTTATATTTATTAATTAAATAAAAACATTAAAAGCCTCTTTGTTAATTAAGGGTGAAATTTCTAAAGATATCTGAATTTATTAGGTAAGAACTTAAAACTGATTCAAGCCTTCTAATACCATAATACTTCTCCAAAATCTCAGCCTGTCCTCCTCTCTTTTCTTTGAGTTATACAACTGCTAAGTAACAGGTAAAAGAGATCAATGACAAAAATAAGATTCTGATTCTGCCTCCTATTTTTAGCATTTTTGTTACCAAAACCTTTACTTGAAGAGGAAATGAATTTTTTTTCCTGTACAGGCAGAGGTTACTAATATGAAAGAGTATTCTATCTCCTGAGGTATTTATAGACCTGGCGGAAAGTGTGACTTGTTCTGACTCACCTAGACTGCAGAGCCTATAAAATTGATACAGACCCAGTAATTTCACCAGTTCACACATTAAAACCAGCAGAATCCAGTTGTTAACAAAGTAAAAGTGTCAATTGACATGATAGATATATTGCCTGGAAAAATTTATCTTAAGAATAAAAAGAATAAAGAAATGTCATAGGAATTATTATTAGCTGTTGCCTCCAAAACCAAGGACTACTTCTTGACAACTTGTAACATAAATGTACCAGTAACCCCCAGATCCAAGATTTACAGGCACTTTGGAAAGACTGTGACTTCCAGTATGTACAGATTGAAGTCAATCTGAAAAAAAATTAATGGCAACAGTGAGTGCTTTTCTTCTTCCCTTTCTTCATCCACCATGTAGAAATGCAGAAACACCTTAAAATGAAAAAAAAAAGGATAACAAAGTAAATTCCATTGTATGCTTAGCAAAACATTATGCAAGCTGCCCCAGTTCTGAAGACATCAAAATACTTCTTATCCTTGGAAGAACCTTGTCACCAAGCAAACAACCAATGTTGCTTCCTCAATATAAAAACCACTGCTAAATTATTGAAATTATATCCTTCACTCAGTCTAACAATCCTGTCAAGACACTGGTCTACACAGTGCCATTATGGACAAGAAAAATTCTTGGTTTGTTTTTTTTCTAATGATAAAATGCAACAGCAGCTGTAGACTCCTCCCATAGCC
Organism: Donacobius atricapilla; assembly: GCA_013397315.1. NCBI lineage: Eukaryota > Metazoa > Chordata > Aves > Passeriformes > Mimidae > Donacobius > Donacobius atricapilla. The sequence goes on from WBMY01012504.1 coordinate 13,510, forward strand.
TTAGGAATGGAGGTCAGATCTAAAACTACCATATCACACTTCGTCTAACCTGGCATTGAAGACTTCCAGGTTTGGGGTATCCACAACTTCTTGAGGCAACCTTCTCCATTGATCACTGGGACATGACTGAATTTCATGCTGAAAGCAGGAAATTTCATCTGTAGAGGAGCTAGGGGGTTTCCTCAGCTACTTAAATGACACAGTATAATGAAATTTAAGGCAGGTTGCCTAGACCAACCATTGTAGCAGGTACCTCTACCCCACGCCCTGCTGCTGTGCCAGGTCTGTACAGGTGTCCTGTTCATCCTTGTACTCACTAGTTCTGTGTGAAACTTCAGGGCTTTTAGGTGACTCTAGACACATATCCAGAAGCAATTCAACCAAGTCCCAGAGAGAGAAAATTCATCTCTAGATTTGTAGGCCTGAAATTCAATGGATGTGCTAGAGGATGATTCAGTTACCAAAATCCATGCCTCTTGTGCCATTTCAGAAGCTCTGTGGTATCCAGTTAGCCATATGGAACTGGTAAATACACTCCAGAAAATGTACACCATTCTGCAGCAGAAACTGGAAGCCATGATGAAGTATTTCACTGTGGCACTGAACAATAAAATGCATAAAGATGAATTCAGTAACAACCCAGGAAAGCAAGTAATAAGGCCAAAAGGTGGTAAGTCCAGGGTGTGTGTGTGGCACTCAAAAAGTTGCCTTTAAGCATTTAAGTGTCAAAGACTGAGAGATGAGACAGGGAGGGATGCTGGCCCCCTTCTACTCTCTAATTGTGGAGCTAACTGAAGTGGAAATTAGGAAAAGTATGAATACCTAAATCCTTAGTAGATCCCTTTGAAATTGTTTGACTTTTAGAGTGTTGAATGTTCTTCACTTCCCAAAACCAGGGGCTGATATCAGTGTTCTTGCTGAGGTTTTATTTTGTAAGCATGGCTGGAGGGCTCAATTTTCATAGGTGCTGAATAGTATTAATTAACGTCTGTAGTTTGGCACCTGGCAACTGTGGAACTCAAAATTATATGCTATTTTTGAAAATGTGAAACTGTCTTTAAGCTCCAGGGAAACATTCTACAGAGATGGAAAAGGGCTATTTTCCCAGCTTCACCTCATACATATAAATCTCTGAGTTTTATTTATAAGTGTTGACTGACTTTGGGGGTGTGGTGCACTGGGGGGACACTTGTTTGAAATATATTTTTTTCTTTCCTAAATGAAAAGGATTATGGTTTTTTTTTCACATATAGGCATGGGGATCTGAAAAACAGTGACAATTTATTTGCTGTTTTTCAGAAAATGGGAGGGCCACCTTTTCCAGCCCTATATGTGTATTTGGGGACGATCTGCTTTGGGAAGTGTACAATCTCTGTCACTTAGCAACCACTCTCCTCTTCTTGGAGTAGCAGGAGGAGGCTTTGCACATGCATGTGCACCAGTAATCTGGTTTTCAGGCCAGAGAAGGTCTTGTTGTGATACAGTAACCCAGACCATATACTGTGATATTTTCCAGATGATCAATCTGTTTCAATTCAGTGCAGGCAAAATTTCAACCAGCTCCTTTTAATGTTTTGTCTCTAAAGTGTTTGAGACCATAGTTTATGGGAAAAACTATGACTATTACCAGGCAGTGAGTTCCTAGCCTGAGTTTATACTGATGAGCCTGTTGCAAACTGTGTGAAGGGAAGTATACACAATGCTTCCTTAGAACAGAGGGAAATGTGAAGAACTTACAGCAGCAGAAATGAAGAGTCATTACTGTTTTGCAGGACTGAAAGGCCATCACTTAATTGGTTAAGAAACACACAGGGTTCACTCAGTTTTCTCTCTGGACTTGTCAGAAGTGCAGTGAATCAGCAGCGAGCTGGTGATGTATCCTTGTGCATGGAGTACCTACAGGGGTGCATGTTCGTCATCCAGTACTGATGGGTCTGAGATGTACACTAGATGGTGCTTGCACAACGCAGGCAGAAAACGTGTGTCTGTCTCAAGATGTGTCAGCAGCTCAGTGTGCCACCTCCTCCTCAAGTATTTTCCATGATGAGCACTCTGTTCCATTAAGTGGAGTTGTGTATTAAATACAGAAGGTTCATGTAAGATGTAAAAAAAAAAAAGTTTATTTGCTATTTCACTGACCAGAGCAATAAAGAGATAAAATTACTCATTTTCATATCTATAGATATGTTTGCGCATGCTTCTGTATACACAGTCTTTGTACAGCACACAACACCACTCAAGTCTTAACTGGAATCTAAAATCTACCGTGAACTATCATGAATTTCTTAAAAAGAAAAAAAAAAAAAAAGAAATTAAAGTACATGTATCTTCCCCATTTCATCAGCATTGTCCCAGAAAAGAAAAGAAAAAAGAAAACATTGAATACTGAAATAAACGATCCCTATGAATTACAAAAATAAAATACATATTGTATAAAAGCTTTTTATCTATCCCTGGGACATATGAGAAACTGAACAGAAGAAAATCAGAATCAATCATTTTTATAATTCCATGTGGTCTCTAAATGATATGTATTTTGACAAAGGAAGTCTTGGGGTTTAGTCAAAAATAAAAATAAAAGTATTCAAAAATTACTGACAATAATTCAAGCGTCAGTATATTATATATGCTCACCCTATCCCAGCTCAAGTAGAATAACTACACTACCCAGATATACCATATATTCATTCTCAGTCCTTTGTTTTTAAAGTCCAGGCATAGTAATGTACAATGGTCCAATAATCCAGTTATACATGATTAACTTGAATATTTTTTTAGGATTTTGTTTATTTCAGTCATATCTGGAGGTTCATATACCTAGAATATAGTCTAAAATCAAATGTGATTCAATATCTGCACATTTTGAGCAAGGCTGGATTTTGAAGAGGGAAAGAGAAGCAGATAGCAGAACTAGAGGACTGAGAACTGCCAGAAAGAATAAAGAAACAGGGCCAGGTTTGCTTGGATTTTTGCCAACATGTGAATCTAAAGACTCCAAATCAAATTGTGCTGCCAAAACACACCAAAAAAAGAGCTCTACAACAGTTTCTTCAGTCTTCCTATACCAAAATTCATTGTACTCCTGTGTTTGTAAGAGGAACCGTGGTGGTAAGCTATACTCTGCACTTTGTAATGATGTAATGATGATTAGAGTAGTGCATACAATTGTTCCTGCAAGAGGTTTGGAGCTGTATCCCGAGGCCCACTTGCTGAAGGTATAAGCAGATAAACAAAAACAATATTAACCAATGGATTCTCAAGTCCTGGGATATGCCAGGCACTTCATTCAGCGGTGTTTTTACACCAGCTTGCCATGTTGACTCAAAGGGAGGGTAAGCTTGCCAGTGATACTAATCTGGGAGTCAATTCCCTCAAGAATAGAGAGGCCCTAAAGAGAGACCTTGACTAATGACAGAGATGGGAAATCACCAACTGTATGAAGTTCAATAAGGGGAAGTGCCAGATTTGCACCTGTAACAGGGCAACCCTGGATGTATGGACAGACTGGGGGATTAGCTGTTGCAAAGCAGTGTCAGGGAAAGGGACCTGGACATCCTGGTCAGTGGTTGAACATGAGCCAGCAGTGCCCTGGAGCCAGGAGGGACATCTCTGTCCTGGGGACATCAGGCCCAGCATCACCAGCTGGGCAAGGGAGGGGATTGTCCCGCTCTGCTCTGAGCTGGGACAGCCGCACCTTGAATATTGTGAGGAGTTTTGGGTGCCGCAATAAAGGAAAAGAGACAAAGGTCTTACGGGGTGTTCAAAGGAGGGCTGTGGGTGAAGGATCCAGAGGCAAAACAGAATGAGGAGTGGTTAAAGCTACTTGGTCTGTTAAGCTGGAGAAGAGGAGGCTGAGGGGGGACATCATCATGGTACACAACCATATATATATTCTGTATATTTCTCATGAGAAGGAGCAGAGGGGCAGCCACAGATCTCTTCTCTGTCGTGACCAGTGACAGGACATGAGGGAATGGCCTGAAGCTCAGTCATGGAGGTTTATATTGGATGTTTGGAAAAGGCTCTTCCCCCAAATAGTGGTTGGACACTGGAACAGGCTCCTCAGGGCAATGGTCACAGAACCAAACCTGACAGAGTTCAAGAAGCATTTTGGCAATGCTTTCAGGCACACAATGGGATTCTTGCCGTGTTCTGCTGCTGACAGCCAGGAGTTGGACTTTGATGATCCTTGCAGGTCTGTTTGAACACAAGATATTCAGTGATTCCATGATCATCCTACTTTAATTTTTCTAAAATCCCAAGAACTTCACTGACTTCACTGAGAAGGAAGAATGTGCTTTTAAATGGGGCAGGACATACTAGCTTCCAAGTGGCTGACCATGGAGTAAGGTCATGCCAGACTATGTCTGCATCTGGATTTTGTTATTTAGAGAAGCAACAACACCTGTTTCCCACTTATGCAGAAAAATTAGCTCCAAATCTGGCTACTATACTTCCATTTGAATCCAGAAGGAGTCAGATGCCAGGTGCTGGCTTTTGCAGCTATGTTGCACAAGGAGTTAGCTTAGTTTATTATACACTGCAGACGTGTTAATTACCGGCAGCCCAGCTTTCTTGTCCTGTTCCCCCCACATTCTTCCTGTCTGCCAGACCCTCCCTGTCTCACCACCACATTCTCAATTCACTGGGAAACAAGACATCTAAACCAATAAAATCTAGAAGTATGTAGGTAAAGTCATCTCTTTCCTAGACCTGGAAGAGGGTTTCCAAACTGAGGGGGTTGAATGTTTATGTGGGGGTAGATGTTGGGAAGAAGCAGGGAGGAGGCACAGGGACAAGTCACATCTGGAGTTTTTGTGACTCAAATTCAGCAAATGTATTATGTTAGTAATAAGAAAAACGTGTGCTCTGCAGCTGGAGCTGAGGTGTCTGGACTGTCTCAGGTTGCCAACTCTTTCACATCGTTGTAACCTGTACAGCTGATAGTTAATTAGGCAAATGATTAGCTCTTACCCTGGCAGAAGAGGCACACCCATGTTTTTCAGAGGGTGCACTGAATCACAGACATTGCCATTTCACTGTTTATGTCCGGTGGAGGGGTGTGCGGGGGAGCCCATAACCTGCAGCAAGGCAGTTAAAATAATCGATGAGCGCTTGTTCAGTCCCAAGACAGGGACGGGGAGGGGGGGAGGA
>WBMY01012504.1:19168-40132 GCA_013397315.1 Donacobius atricapilla
GCGGTTCCCGCATCCCGAACAGCGGCTCCCGCATCCCGGACAGCGGCTCCCGCATCCCGGACAGCGGCTCCGGCTCCGCGGACATCGCTCACACCAACATGGCTCCGATAGCGGACAGCCGCCAGCAGTTCGGTAAGCGCTTCCCGGCTCCTCGCACCCGGGGCCGGGCGAGGCTCCTTTCCCCTCCCCGGGAGAAAAGCAACCTCTGCTGAGCCTCCCGGTGCCTCGCAGAACGCAGCTTGTTGGGAGAGGCTTGGTTTTCCCCCAGTTCTCTTCAGGTCTCAGAAGTTATTTGAATTTGCTTTCTTTCCCTAATCTCCCTTCCTTCCTCCCTCTCCATTCCTCCTCCCTGGTAAAGTGCTGGAAGAGATAAAGAGATTTTTGTAGGTGCGGTTTTGGATGAGAGAGGTTTGGGTTTGTTTTCTGTGTCTCTGTTAAAGTAACGTACATCAAGAGTTAGATGATGTAAATGCATCTTTGTGCCACAAAGAAAATCTTTGTTCAAGTCATTCTTGGAATAAGTGTCATTCTTTTTATTCTTATTGTAGGTCAACCGTTAGTTAAAGTGAAAGGACATTGGTAGGAACATGAAAATACAGGATTTCAGTGTTTTTAGCTGAACAGCTGCATCTTAACCAACTCCGTTTCATTGAGAATAACAAAGATGACAATGAACTTTTCAGTTTTATCATTTCTATGCACTGCATGTGGTGTGGCACCATAAGTTTCAGAAACAGTCCTGTATGCGCACTTACAAAATGCATACATAATTTGCTTTAGTTCAGAAAAGCAGTAGGAGGGGACCTTTCTGAACTCTGCTTTACAAATATTGACTTTAGCCTACATTACTCTTGTTTAAGCAGTGGTTTGATTCGAGCATCATTCCACTGACTTAGTGAAGGACTCCAGATTTATATCACATAACTGGAATAATAACTTCTCCCAGAATCAGGTGGTGTTTTCTACTAATGCACTGGCTTGAATGTTAACCAATTGATTATGGCAAAAGCAAGAAAATCATGTTTTGACACAATTAGTTGTAAATATAAAACCATTTTAGTTACTATTTCATCTTCTTTCCTATTTCACCCACTTGAGGTTTCTAAGCACACTTGTGACGTCATACTTGCCTAATTACTTATTTAAGAAAGACAATATTTTAAACCTCAAATTGATTCTACCACTACTTTCAGTAGTTGTAGAATTAAAGTAGAACATAATATCTGTTACTATAAAAATTCTATTCACTCATGAGAAAGTATTTTAAATGATCTAACCATTCTTAAAAGATAATAAAGTATTCTGATTAGTTTTCAGTTACTTTTAGCTTTCTATTTTTATGCCATGTGCATTTAAATTTCTGCAGCCCAGTGAGTTCTTGAAACTAAAACCCATGTGTTTAAGTTAGGAAAAATACTTTTTGGTTATGTATATGGTTTTCAGTCATTTCATAGTCCTTGCTATTAAGTATATAGACTTGTACAGCTTGTAGGCATCAGGAAGGGTTGTCATAAAACATTAATAGCCAGGCCTGATCCTTTCAGTGCTGGAACATTATGTCCTACTTTGCTCTGATAGTATGGTTGTGGATTTTTTTTTTTCCTGAATCATCCCACTATAAAGCAAAGGTGTATTCCCAGCACATTTGTCTGCCCAGCTTTTGCCTGGATGAAGCTGATTTAGTAATACAGAGGGATAGTTCTCCTATATTCATCCAGAATGACCAGGGAGAAACAGAACTGTTACATAATCCCCTTTATGCATAAACAATATCATGACATTAATATTCTATTGGATACCCAACCTTGAAGAAAATAAAGATTAAGCACTGATTGTTACATTGTGGGAGGTTTAAACTCACTTAGTAATGTTACTTATGGGCAAAATCGGATTTCTAATTAGATGTGCTCGTTTACCCTTTGATGCATGCTTTGAAGGGCTAATGATACTCCATATGTAAATAATACATCCGCATGGCAACGGAGATTTTAACACTTGCTCAGGTTTTGCTTTATTCAGTGTAAGTATAGGATTTATATTAAAATTGTAAAGGATTATGTTTTAACATTTTTTCCTTATATACTCCTAAGAAGTAGTGACCCTTTCCGTAAACTCCTCATAAGCTTTGCTTTAGTGTCTTACATGTAAGGCTTAGCAGTTATCAATGATAAACTTAACATGATTTTTTCAGCTTTGAACTCATATGCTACCTAATGTCACATCCATCTGGAAAAGACACTTGCTATATAATTATTCTAAATTTTCTTGATAGACTTCCTCCTGCCAAGCACTGAAAATCCCAGTGAAACTCTTGAGTGCTATAACCTCCAATTAAACTCACTTCTTTCAAGAGATACCTCCAGGCAATTATGGGATCAGACCATAAGAAAATAGCTTATTGAGTGTACAAAGTATTCTAGGAAACACTATGGAAAACAGATGATGATTTATATGTAATATGTATTTCAGAGTGTATTTTAGCTAACCAACAAAATTCTGTAAGCCCAAACCTGAAACCAGCTGAGAGCTGGTATTATTCACAGACATATAAGCTCAGAAACTACACACAGAGGGTTGAAACGGTGAAGAAATTATGAACAATGATTATTAGGATGGGAATAGTATTTTCCTCCCTAACTCTCCATGAATGGAAAAATACTAGCATAGCAAGCATGTCTTAGAATGGGACTGCACGCTGGTGCCTGCAGGTGGCGAGCAATATGTACAATGCAGAGCACTTCCAGTCTGTCAGTCTTGCTGATATCACCATCTCATATCAGTGTGTTTTACTAATTTCTTGCTTTAGTAAATATTAAGCAGAATTCAAGGTATTGCTGCTTATGTGCTTGTTGCTATTTATTTAATTTGCAGATGAAATTCCTACAGTTGTTGGGATCTTTAGTGCATTTGGCCTTGTCTTCTCTGTCTCCCTCTTTGCTTGGATCTGCTGCCAACGTAAATCTTCTAAGTCCAATAAGACCCCTCCATACAAATTTGTCCATGTTCTGAAGGGGGTTGATATCTACCCTGAGAATCTCAACAGCAAGAAGAAGTTTGGAGCAGATGATAAAAGTGAAGCAAAGAACAAATCAGCAATGCCAAAGAATTCTCTCCACCTTGACCTGGAGAAGAGAGATCTAAATGGCAATTTCCCCAAAACAACCACAAAAATGCAGGGCTTTCCAGATCTTGAAAATTCATCTCCTAAGCACTTTGCAGAAAGGAAGAAAGATTCAGTATCCCCTGATAGTTTAAAATCCATCACTTCCCTCTCATCTGAAGATAAACAAGACAAGCTAGGAACTCTTTTTTTCTCCTTAGAGTACAACTTTGAAAAAAAAGCATTTGTAGTGAACATCAAAGAAGCTCGTGGGCTGCCAGCAATGGATGAACAGTCAATGACTTCTGATCCCTACATCAAAATGACAATCCTGCCTGAGAAAAAGCATAAGGTGAAAACCAGAGTGCTGAGAAAAACCTTAGATCCAGCTTTCGATGAGACTTTCACATTTTATGGGATCCCCTACAGCCAAATTCAAGATTTAACACTTCACTTCATGGTCTTGAGCTTTGACAGATTTTCCAGAGACGATGTCATTGGAGAAGTCCTCATCCCCCTCGCTGGAATTGAACTCTCAGAAGGAAGACTGCTAATGGACAGAGAGATCATCAAAAGAAATGTTAGGGTAACATCTTTTTTATTTGAAGTTTGAAAATGTTGTGATAGGGTTAGTTATGATTCTTGTGTAATGTTGTTGCCATCTTGGAGAGAAAAGCCAAAAAGCTCGCCATTCAATTCCTAAGAATCTTTCCTAATGGCAGTGTGAGGAAGCCATTACACATACCCAATTAGAAAAAAAAATTACAGCAAGCATGTTGAAAGAAATTGCTAATGCCCTAAGCTCTCATTTTTTATTAATCTGGTCCAGCTGGTTTGAGTCAACCCATTCCAGTTAGCTCAAGCAGACTCAACCCCCACTGATTTGCTTTTAATTGCATTTAAAAAATAAAAATATTTATGTATTATTCCCTTTTCCCTCCATTCTCTTTTATATTTGACATCATTCTTTCTTAAATCTTACTGAAGTCAATGGAAATGTCAACTGCATGGGTTGCGCTGCACATTCTTAAGGAATCTAGGTAGTCTTTAGCTAGGGAAGTGGGACCTGATAGATACCATATTGTTGATGTTGTAGCAAGTTCTTGCACGCTGGTGCTGTCACCATGTCTCTCATGTTTTGTGATACAGGCTGCAGCTTTACTAAAGGTAGTACGGGTGAAGCCACAGACCTGCCGGAGTTACCAGCAAAACTTTCTGACTTGACAGCAATGAAAATATTTCATGCTGTGCTGTCTCAGTTCAGAATGTAAGGGTCATTTGCACCCCAGCTGAACCACAGAAATGCACAGGCATCGCACACACATCTCTTAAATCTCTGCTAAAGAAGTGGAACGTATATTGACATTCAACATGATTGGTTTTAAATGACAAGCATACTGCCAAATAAAATAAATGTCTACTAGGCAATATATCTATAGCTAATACTGTTATTTTGAAATTCTATCACTATATGGCAACAAATATAAGTATGTCACTGATCTTTTGTTGATAACTTATTGGATTTTCTGGTATATAAGGTACTATCTTCTCTTGTTTCCCTTGCCTTCCTTCTCCCTTTGAAATGAACTACTCCTGTAAAGTCAAATCAAATAATCATAGAGAAAGTATTTGATCTCACCTTTATTTCATGTATATTACACTGCTTTAAAGAGTGGCAGGGGATAAGATTTCACTGACAGTTTGAATCCTTCCTGTTTAAAATAATATACTGAGTATTTTTTCTTGTACCAGATCTTTTTCCCCAATATATTTTTATAGAATTTTGCTTTGCTAAGATAATTTTGTTTTTTAAATGAGATTTTTTTTCCTCAGGATTTCATTTCTACTCTCCAAAGGTAGTGACATCATGTCAACCTATAATGTCCATTTTTTTTTTGTTCAGTCTGATAACATATCATAGGAAAAGTTATATGACTAATATAGAGGAAAACTATATTTACTATGTAAATCAGAATAACTGCATATGTTATGTCCTTTTACACTGTTTCAGAGCATACACTTCTGTGACATTTCATAAACCTTTTAACTCCAGTTTAAAGCTTCATCTACATAATTGCTTATAAATACTTTTATTCCATTTTGTTTTTCTTTAATTTCCTCAGAAATCATCTGGTCGTGGAGAATTACTGGTCTCTCTCTGTTATCAATCTACAACAAACACACTTACTGTTGTGGTTCTAAAAGCCAGGCATCTACCTAAATCTGATGTGTCAGGATTATCAGGTAATGGTTTTAATAATGAATATGCCCTAACAATATAAAACAGAATGACAAAAGACAACTAAAATGCAGCATTTCAAAGATTAAAAATATTCCATAAATACAGAAATGATGTTTCTATTATTTACAGCATATTATTTTTATTCATATCTAGGTCAATGCTTTATTTTCAGAGCATGTATTTTACAAATTTGTTCTTCAATCACATAAAAAAAAAGGTGACATCTGTTAGCAGTGGAAACCAATGAGTTTTATGATTGTCTTGAACAGAACCCATCTGCCATGAGCGTGGGATGTTGTTTGCAGATACCAAAAGCTTTTATTTATGACAAAAAAAAAAAAGATTTTATTTGTAAAAGATCAGTACGGAGATCATCATATGATTTATCTCAGAAGAAAAGCAGCCTTTTACCTCTGTGTTAAATTTGCCTCACAGAGCACTAACATTTTTTTTTGGCAAGGTGAAAAGGTGAGCTATGCCAGTGCTGGGAGGAGGCTGCAGCATGACACACATGCTTTATTGTGAGCCAAACTTGGGATGCGTTAAGAGGGCTCAGTTTTATCCTCTCTTCTGCTTGTCTGCTGCCATTCCTTGTTCAGTTGAACCTCGTCTGAAACCAGTTCTAGAATTGCATATAGAAGACACATAAAGGCTATATAACATACTATATAACATAATAACAATATAAAATTTGATGTCCTATGTGTGAGACAGAGACACAAAAACAACAGTACACAAAAAAAGGCTGTAGTACCACATCTGCTGCTGCTTCTTTATAGAACTTATAGTCTTTCATTTCACTCAATATTATGAAAGAAGCAGAAGCAGAAGTAGTTTTGGGAAACTGAATAATTTTCATTGCAGACAATAATACAGATTTTGTATTTCTCATACTGCAATTTACCTGGAAAGTGAGTCCATCCTGAATCCAGTGCAACAAAGTTATGGGCAACTCTCACCAAGTTCCATTTAAATCTTCTTTTTGATCTAAATTTTGTTCACATGTCAGAAGGAGAACAGATGTATATGGAGCCCAGCAGTTTACCTGACCAAGAGAGGTGATATATACTTTTAAAAATCAACCCCAAAGTTACAGTAGATACTGGTTTCATGAACACAGCATGATAGCCAGCAGATCTGAATAGATCTGCCTGTTATTTACCCAGGTGGGAAAATAACTTGATAAAAAAAGAGCTCCTAGTCACAGCATCAACCTGGACCCTATGTAACATCCATTGTTTACCGCATCTCTTACAAGTAAAGCTCTAAAATTTGTTTGCTTTTCCTGTATCCCCCTGGAGAGCCTTGCTGACTATAATGGCAATGCCATTCCAATATTTCTGCAGGCAGCCATGTTGCACCAGAAGATCTACTTCATTTAAACAGATTTCCATTATTTTCTGTTTGTCAATAAGGCCATGTGCAATAGGTATTTGGGTGTTAGTAGTGTACTGCAATCAGCACAGTCCCCTAATCCTAACATTAGTATTGGAAAAGGAGGAGGAGAGTGAAGTAGTGTTTCTATGGGAAGTGTTTCTATAAACAATTCCACAATTCAACCTCCTTAAGAAGAAGGGAATATTTATACTTAGAAGCTCTTCTATTTTCACAATCTCCTTGATTTCCTTGGTCAATGGTGCTGAGTGACCTTTATTAGCCTAATAAAATCAAGTGGAACTCTATAGCCTTATCTAGTAGCTGGTCAAAGGTAACAGAAAACTTCCTCTAAAAAGAAATGGAAAGCAGTATGTTTCCACTGATTGTTATTGATTTTGGTATTTCTAATGCTGGTATGATACACAATAATAATTCAAAGCCAGTGAATGTTTTCATTCAGCCCTGTTATTGAAATGTTCATTATAGTAATAGAATATGAAAGTGAAGAGGTACTCTGTTACACACCACTTCTGGTAAACTATTATAAGTTCAAGGAAAAACATAACTTTTACTCCTCCAACAATTTCAGTCTGATAACTGTGACATAAAATGTATAAATACTGTCCAGTTTAGTATTACTTTTTTTAAAAAATATTCAGGTTTCTTGATTATTAACTTGGCTGATTGTTTACATAAACTATCATGTTTGACTGGGTTGTTCAGTAGAGAAGATTTTGTACTACATCACTGCACCATGAGAACCTGGAAACAGGCCCACAATTTCACTGAATAAATGCCAAGGTAATCTAAAGGGTTGATTTATAAAATGTCTCCTCTGAAAGAATAAATATGGCCATTATTGAAGACAATAGCAAGGGAACCTCACTATTTAATATTTGTTATTTAGTAACAATTAAATAATTATGATGGATGCAAAAACTCAGTTGATTTGCAGAAAAAAAATGGACATTTTCTTTTCCTACATGCAACAGTAGTACAATACAGGTGTAAGACAGATACACATCTCAGTAGTAAGTATACCCTTACATTTAAATTTAGTGTCAAATTTGTTCAATAACAATTGGTGACCTCAATTCAACCAGGTTAATTGACTTCAACAGAATGCCAGAACAACTATTATATCCATTCTCTCAGCCCGTTTATTCACTCCTTCCTGAAGATTTTATTTTCATGGGTTAGATTAGTGTTGATGATTATACCCCAGTAGAATGTGTGAAAAGCAAATTTCTGACTCACATAAATATTTAATGATATATATTTTTTCAGAGATCTTTAGAATTTTGTGCACTTTCATACCATCTTTGAATGTGGTAGTTGTGTTGTTGGTTTATTTATCTCATGAAAGAAACACCAGCATTTGATTGCAGTCTAAACTTCACTGCCTGCCTTGAACTCAGTCTGGGTGATCATAAAGGGGCTAATTCAGATGTAAAGAAAAAAATTTAAAAATGGATTAGATGAATCATCTTTAAGAACTTGAAACAGTTACTCAGTGTGATGAAATTTTATCAGATAATTCTGGAATTTACCATAAACTAGATCAAGTAATTTCTAAACTCTGTTCAATAGCTGATCTGTGCTCTTTCTTTTCATTGCAGACCCTTATGTCAAAGTGAACCTGTACCATGCCAAGAAGAGAATTTCTAAAAAGAAAACCCACGTGAAGAAGTGCACCCCCAATGCAGTGTTCAATGAATTGTTTGTCTTTGACATTCCTTGTGAGGGCCTTGACGATATCAGCATTGAATTTCTGGTTTTAGATTCAGATAGGGGGTCAAGGAATGAGGTGATTGGCCGATTAACCTTGGGATCTTCAGCAGAAGGAACAGGTGGAGAGCACTGGAAGGAAATCTGTGAATATCCTAGGAGACAAATTGCCAAATGGCATATGTTATGTGATGGTTAGCAGCTTAGAGAGGTGCTAGATCTTAAATAACTATATATATTTCCATGGGCAAGGAGCAGGGTTTTTGTTGGTTTTTTTGTTGGGTTTTTTGGGGGGTTTTTCATTTGTTTTGTTTTTTTTGCTATCTATTATTACAAGCTTTTAAATACAAAACTTTTTTTTTTTTTTTTCTCCAAAGGAGCAGAGGTTTTGAAATAAAATTGGATTGAATTATCAGAACAGAAGGTAACTTAATTTTCACAGTAAATAATGAACTTTCTATTTCATAAAACTTTAACATAATTAGTTCAGATTAATATTCTTCTAAAGTTTTAGTAGCCTGTAAATTCTGAAGCACTGTAAACCTCAAGAAGAGCAAACTATGTTTTTAAACAGTCACTTCTTAGTGACTCATATATGGAAGAAGATAACCTTATTACAATATATCCAAAAAAGACCCAACCTGTGGCTTATTAGAGAAGGGGATGGATCTATAAAAGCCATGGGGATTGAGGGTGAATAGGGGGGATTTTCTTCTGCCCCTCCACCAAAAACCTTCTTTTATGAAAATTTAGTCATTATTTGTAGATTTGGTTACTTATACTTTGATCATCCCAAAGAATGAACATGTTTTCAGCATTTTGCTTTACATATCATGTTGTGTAAAGCTATTTTTTTTAAAGTGTCAAAATATTATATAATTACTTACGCTTGGATTTTTTTAGTAAATTTATATATATAATTTATTTTATTACAGTGACCAAAATAGATACATGCTTCAAACTAATGATCAAATTAGCATACTTTTTTTGTTAAAAGGGCTCCTTTACGGGTGACTGTACATGTTACAGTATAGCTAGAATTCGGGGTTAGATATGGCTTGCATTTTTTTCCTCTAGGTAGGATTACACTTAAAAACATTTCAAGCCATACAAAAGAATTTCTGTTGAGATGAGGTAACTTGCAGGATATCACAATCAATTACTTTTCACCAATTATATTTTAATAATTCACTAGTACTAAAAAAAGTTGATTTTTTTAATAGTTTCATTAAAGAATAAACAAAATAGTGAGACAAAGAAGAAAACCTTATTCTGCTGTGTAACTTCCTGTGTTTAACCTCCTAGACTGTAACAAATGCCATTGCAGACAGTACCAATATACAAACTTCAGTACATTTTTAAAATTTGGCAGGAGAGGAAACCAAATTCACTATAATTTCTCAAATATTATATAGAAAAAGTACTTGGAAAGTACTTTGATAACATGAATTAATATGTACATTACTGACTGTACTGAAAATGGTGGTGGTAAGGGAAAACAACATCCTGATTTCATCTCAGTGTGACATATGTTTATTTAAACTTAAGTTGTGTCAGGCTGAGGAAACATCAAGTGTAACAATAGCAAGTGTATAAATAAAGCATTTAGACCTGTGAAATTCGTCTTGGTCACACCAGATAGGTTTTTAGGCTGTCAGAACTATAGCACAACTATAAGCAGATTATTTCCTAAAGTTTGTGCACTAACTTCTGATACAAAATTGTTGGCAAGTATTAGTCCTACTTCATTTTCAAGTACAATATATATAAAGAAGAAGATAATGATAGTTGTTGACATAAGAAGGGTTAAAAAAGTGGAAAACCATTTTCAGTATTTTTGCATATGTCATTTGTCATGTGTAATCCCATTGAAGCAAATGAGACTGCTTGGGAATTAAGGTACTGCTCATCATGAGTAAAGGTAGCAAAATGGGCATGCCAGGTTAGAACAAACCAAACATACATTGAATGTCAATCTACTTTCATTAAACAACAGACCTAGGTCCTACTCTTAAAACTGTTGGGGATTTGTTGTCTACTTTACCTGTTCTCATATGGCCAAATTATGTTTGCAGGAAAGGACACTGAAATATGAAATATGCAAGTAGACAAATAGTACTGGAAGAATTCCATTGAGGCTCTTCCAGGTTTTGTGTCAGTATTTTCTCCAGTTTTTGAGAATGTGTTTGATACAACAGTGTTTATAGATTTCTGTAAAAATACATTTTCAAAATAACATAAACATGCTTTTTATGATAATGCTAAATGTAAAAATATTGCGTATTGTATGTATAAAGGAGAGGAATCTTTTTTGATTACTTCTTTAGAAAGCTGATTAACTACTTAAGGGCTAGAGTTCGCCAGCCACATTCAAGCAGGGCTAATCCAAAGCCACCAAATGAAAGGAAAGATGTCCACAGGCTTCAATGGGGTTTGAAGTGCAATCACAGAGCAAGACTTCTGAATCAACCCAGAAATGTCATTTGGATCATGGGTATGGGGAAAGATTGTTTTATCCAATGGAGACTGGGAGAGTTTAGGTCAGTACAACACAATCAGAGTTGTTGCAGTTTATGAAAAGGAAACAACTGAGTTGGAAATGATTGCATCAAAGAGCGTGGGGCATCTTGCAATTATAAAAGATGGAGGGTTTTGTACGCTGGCCCATAAGTAGTTCATTATCTCTAAAAATCAGATGACAGGCATCATCTGTCTCCAATGAACACAAAATATGACATTAGGGGATAACAATTCATCTTTTTGAATTAATGCTGGGCTGTGATGATCATCTTTCATTTTGCATCCAGCAAGTCGTCACCTTTTTTTTTTTTTTTTTTAATTTTATAGCAGCTTGAGGGTCAATATTTCTACCAGCTAAATGGCAGGTTTTGTTGGGAGTAGGGGGTTGGAATGGGAAAGGGAAGCAAAGGCATTTTTATGAAATCTAAAAAAACCCTGTAAATAGATGGTTTGGGTTTTTTTCATTTAAAGCGATTCTTAGTTTGGACAATTGAGTAAAGACGACTTGTAACACATTTTAAACCAGAAAGAGGCAGGAGGGCGAATGTAGGCCTGTATTGAGGTGAGAAATTCTGCTGTTTTATAAAGTATTCAATTCTCATTGTGAATATCTTGAACTCTGTTAAGGATACTGTACTGTATTAAAAATGTAAAAAAAATATGTTTGTCTAAGTAGCTTATAAAAAATAATAACTCCTTGAATGGGAGAGTATCCATGTCTGGAGATCTGTCGTAACTAAATACCTGATTCGTTATGGTGTTGTAACTTAATAGAAGCTATTCAAGAGGAAGCATGGTGTATGAGATTTTGTAAGTTATTTGTGCTGGTTCTGTATGTTGTGCCATGTATGTTAGACAAGAATAAACTGCTGCTTTTGTTCATCCCATCCCAAAATAATTATCCCACCTATGTATCTTTTTTTCCCACCCCCCCCCCAAGGATTTCTGCTATTGCTTGTGTTCATGGTCTACTCTCTAATGCTTCTATCAGAAAGCATTTGACTTGCAGTCTTCCTCTTCTCACAGAGGTGGATTAGATTTGTTCTGCCAAATACTACCCAGGCATATCACGTATTCTTTATTCCAAGCTGCATTCTGAATATGAGTCCTGAATTGTACTCTGCACTCGGGCTAGAACCTGACAGAAGATATGAGTCTTATAGGAACAGATATACAGATGCGAACAAGAATGAATTCAAATATACTAGGTAGAAGGAGCAAAATTAAAGTCAAATTATCCTACTGTCATTATAGCTGTGTTCCTGAAGCAAAATATTTACCCTGGACAATCATGCTATTCTGCTTCCTCATAGACAAGGAAGTCATGTCAGGCTTCAGCTGGTCAGGTGAGTTTGGAAGCTGAGGCAGAGAAAACATTCATTCAAGTGCACAAATATAAACTTTGCTGTTGTGCTCTCTAAGAATATAGAAGTATTTACTAGCACAGAAACAAAAGCCAGGGAAGGAAGAAGGCAGCTGCAGCTGGGCTACACTCTGCCATTTAATGACTCCCATTGTGAATTTCAACACTTGGAAGGGATCCCTGATCCTTGTCCCAGAAATCAATTACAGGATTCACTAGCCAGATGTATAAAATAGAGCTTCTTTCACAGTTATAAGCTGGTATATTCTCTCTGACAAATCTCCTGTCCCCAGGAGACAGGTATCAAGTGAAAAACTGCTCTACTCCATCCCATGCAGGCCTTTCTTTTCTTTTCTTTGTATTGTACAGTCCTTCTTAAACACTGGTGATTCACATGGTTCACATTCTAGACCCACCTCTTCAGGACAGAGATCAAGAATGTTGTTATGTTTTGATCAAGAATGTCTTTATGTTTTCCAAATACAATGCCGGTAAGCCTTGAGGGGCATCTCAAAGCTAATGTTCTGGTTCCTATTTGTACCTCAAATTGCTGCAACAGACCACTGAGAGTGTCCTTGCAGATATCCTCCTCTTTATGGGACAAATCCCCAAGGTCTAACAGTGTTCTGTAAGCCCATTGTATTTTATGGCATCATGGGTAAAAACATGCATAACGTGGTAAAAATACATAACCACAGATGGCCATACACAACACTTGTTTTTTTTTCCTAAAACAAGATTCAAATATGGTTTATGTAAGCTGCTACCTTTTTATCTGCTCTCTCCTTCATGATGTCTCATGGAGGTGCTGAACAACTCACAGCATGTGGCTGCTATAACTAGCACTGACACTTATTTGCTTTGCTGATGGTGACTCCTGAGCAATTATCTTAATTCAAAAAATCCTACCCAGTTCTCACAGGCTTTTTCCATATTTTTAACCCTCCATAATTGAACAACTGTTGTAACACAACTTTGTTCCGTGAGCAACACTGTAGTACTGTTAATAGTTGCAGCATGGAAGAACTTTGTATTTAGGTGGAATCAAAGCATCAAAGTCAATAAGAAGGGAAATCAAAGAAGTTAAATGCTTTACTATGTTTTTGCTATGCCTGCATTGCTATGCCAGTTTTGCCATTGTGTGCTTCTTTACACAAACAGACATCATCCTGCAGTCACAAGTGTGAATGCCCTGATTGCACCATGAGCAACAGAATCAAGTGTTGTCCTGAAAGATCTATCAACTTCTGCTTCAGCCCTTCAGTCTCAGCTGCAGCATTAGACACCACTTAGGCCCCCACACCTCACCCTACCCTCAGGGCTCAGCAGTCACCCTTGACATGTTCTGAATAAACCCTGGCAGTACTGTTCATGCCCAGAGGGAAGAGCTGTAATATTCCAAAGGCTGGAAAAGCTTTGGCAACAACCTGGGTCCTGGTCTCATTGCAAGGACCAGACTTCCTAAGATATCATCAGGGCAGGTTAGCAGATTGGGCATCCCTCCCCACATGGATTCTGTCTCCAATAGCTCTCACCCTCCTTTTCTTCTCTGTGAACATACACAGCCTGTTGCTGCAGGCTGAAGCTTGCTCCTGTGTCCCTGGACACTGAAAATCTCACCAGTTTCTGGCATATATCACTTCTCACCATCACTATTCACTCCTCCTGAAGCTGCATCAGCCCCAACCATGTAACTTCCACGTATTTTAAAGTCTCTGTAATTGTGTAATTTTTTCTCTTTAAAAAAACAGCATGTCATTCACCCTGAAGATCCTGTAGGATTTTTTGCCGTGAATCTTTCTGACAGCAACACACTCTTAGGTCAGTAAAGAATAGGTTGGGTCTGACTGGCAAATGCTCACCTCCTCTCATCCTGACGAAGGAAATTTAACTCATTGCTGAATGTTTTTCTTCGTCTTTGGACAGCCTCTCAAGAGGTTTTTTATAGATGACTGAGCTGTTAGAAGATGTGATTTTGCATTTTTGTTAGTGGATATTGTGTCATGGAGTTTGGGTTTAAGTGAAATGTGCAGGAATGTCAGGTCCCACTGGGTGACAGGTAAGTGCTGTGCTACTGAAAGTAGCTTCACTGAGGCCATGCTCGCACACAGGGCTGAGGTAGCAGTCACATGCAGGAGTTCTGAGTCATAGCATCTTGGATTGTAATTTAAACTAGAATAGATTATTTGCAATATAAATTAATGTTGCAAAACAGCCCCTGTCCTTCTTCCACGTAAGAAATACTGTGTTATAAAAGTCTCTAGATCTAAAAAAAAATCCAAGCAAAAGAACAAACAAACAAGCGAACAAAAAAACACAGAACACCCCCCCCCAAAAAAAAAAACAGAAACCAAAACCACCAAGAAACACAAAACTCAGGATGTAAAAGTTCAAAATGCACAACGATAAGATTGTGCATTTTGCACAATCATTTGCAAAATGCATAATGATTAAGAAGGATTTTCTTTAGAAATTGGAAGTGAAAAAAAAATCATTGTAAAACTATATCATGGCTGTCACAGTTCTTTTTTCTAACCAGCTAAGGGTGCTGTATGGTGACTGCAATATTTAATTTAGTCTTGAAGACAACCCCAGGGATAACCATGAATTTTCTGTAAATGTTTTACATGGCTCAGAAAACACAACTGTTTTTATGGAAACAAGCAAGAAGTATTTCTCAGTATCACTTGCCATATTGATTGCATCTCCATAATACCCTCTCAATGAAATAGCCTTTAGGATTGTGTGAACGAAAATTTCTAGTTGAAGAGGGAAACCTCTGCATGCCTGCATCTGAAGTGTCTCTGTACTTTGATTTGTGGGGAAAATAAACAGTATTCTAGCCTCAATTTTCCTTTCAGTATCATGGGATAAAGCTTAGCAACATCAATGGCAGATACTAACTTCATGACTTCTGCTATGAATTATTATTTTTGCTGTTCTCCAGGGTTGTAATGCTGATCCGGAGACTGCGTTTTTTCGAGATAAATCCGTCAGAGCTGTATGCTGCAATGAATATATATGGAGAAGAAAGTAGATGTGAATCACAAAAAGGTATGTAATAATAGAGAATTATCCCATGCTAAAATCAGAAGCTATGTTAAATAGCAATTAAGGGTACAGATAAGTAAATCAGTTTGAAGTGAAGATGAGTAAAAGGTTGTCAGAAGAGAAAAGGAGGTTGAAGTCTGATACTTTTACAGAACAAGCAAAACCAAGGTGCAGTTGGCCCCCGATACATATTTATAAGTCCTGTGAGGAGCAGCTGAGGGAGCTGGGGAAGGAGCTCAGCCTGGAGAAAAGGAGGCTCAGGGGGCACCTTCTGGCTCTGCACAACTCCTGACAGGAGGGGACACCCGGGGCGGTTGGGCTCTGCTCCCAGGGAACAAGGACAGGATGAGAGTGAGCAGCATCAAGCTGTGCCAGAGCAAGATCAGGTTGGACATCAGGAAGAATTTCCTGGCAGAAAAGGTTGTTAAGCATTGGAAGGGGCTGCCCAGGGAAGTTGTGGAGTCACCATTTCTTCCTTGGAGGTCTTCAAGAACTAATTGGAAGTGGCACTCAGTGCTCGGGTCTGGGTGACAAGGGGGCACCAGTCACAGGTTGGACATGATGGTCTTGGAGATCTTTCCCAAGCTAAATTATCCGGTAATTCTGTGATTCTATCATCTGTGTTGGGGTTTTTTTTTTTGCCGTATTCACTCATTAAAAGCAGCATGCCCTTATTTTAGCCTGCTTTGTTGGCACTATGTTCACTGTACGTGATTGGTGTTGCCTTTCCTTTGAACAAAGGTCGCAAGGGTTGAGTATTTCACACCTTTATTTGTACAAAAATTGCCTAAGGAACTGTCAAGGTTTCATTGTGAGGAAGTGCTGGGCCAAGGTGGATGCTGCCAGATCTGGACTGATATAGTGATCAGGAGGCTCTGTTTGTCTCAGGTATTCCTCTAGTATCCAGGAAAACTCTTTTGCTTTCATTCCTTGTTAGGAGTCTCAAAGAGGGAAGTTTTGACCAGGGGTATGCTCAGAACAAAAGTTTTGGTTTTCTGCTCTGCTTGAGGCTTTTTGAATCACTGCATCACTTTCTGCTTTTCCAGTAGCTATTACAACTACTTTAGTTTTGCTGCCCTGTGTCTTGGTTTGAAAGACAGGTATCTGCTAGGGAGGACAAGACCTCCCTTTGGAATGGAAAATTCAACCCCCCTCCCTTCAAATTATTAAAACTTTGATATTAAGTCGGCTCTCAGGCAGAGATATGGGGATAGGAATAACAGCTCTTTACTAGTATGTATAACAAGGCAAACAAACAACAACAACCACAGCATTAATAATAAACAAAACCAGGAACCTCGAGGGGCTTTTGTTTCATAAAAGCCCGGGGCAGTCTGGTCTCGGTGCAGGACTCCCTTGGTGCTTCAGCACCAAGCTGGAACGGTGGAGAATCCCGGGCTGGTGAGTGGGATGTACCAAAGCNCCCTGATGATGTGCAGTCACAGCCCAGAAAATCATATCCCGGGCTGCATCCACAGCATCATGGGCAACAGGTCGAGTGAGGTGATTTTGTCTCTCTGCTTTCATGGGACCCCACCTTGGATGCTGCATTCAGCCCTGGGGTTCTCAGCACAAAAAAGACATTGATCTGTTGGATTGAGTCCAGAGAAAAGCCATCAGGATGACCAGAGAGATGAGACACTTTTACTATGAGGAAAGGCTGAGAAAAATGGGATTGTTCAGGCTGGAGGAAAAAAGGCTTTGGGGTTACCTAACTGCAACCTTTCAGTACCTGAAGGCAGCCTAAAAGAAAGTTGGAGAGAGACTATTTACAGAGTAATGTAGTGAAAGAACAAGAGGTAATGGCTTCAAACTAAAACACAGCAGGTTTAGATTAGATATTAGGAAAAAAATTCTTTACTGTGAAGGTGCTGAAGCCCTGGCACAGGCTGTCCAGAGAAGCTGTGGCTGCCCCATCCCTGGAAGTGTTCAAGGCCAGGTTGACTGAAGCTTTGAGCAATATAGTATAGCGGAAGATTTCCCTGCCCATGACAGTAGAGTTGGAATGAGATGATCTTTAAATTTCCTTCCAACACATATGCTCTCTTATTCACCCAAGCAGACAACCTACGTTTGGTACTCCTTCTGCACCCATTTCAGACAATAATGGTTCTGCTACATCCATAGCCAACTTTTGAATTTCTGATGCAGTTACCTAGGTAACCACATCCTCAAGGCTTTCATTGAGACCTTTCCGTGGACATGGCTGGCACTGCCGAACTTCACTCCCACAAAAGTCTCCAGTGCTTCTCTGTGGAAGTACATCTTTTCTGGCTTTGACTGTCATTTGTGATATCCAGCCCTCCTCATAATGCTTTCTGGGACTTTTTTTGTATCTTCTTACATTACAGTTGGTCACACTGAGCAATTTCTTACATCAGGTTGAGTAGTTTTCTTGTTAAGTTGGCTAAACCTCAGGCTGACGCCCAGACACTGGTTATTTGTCTGAGGTCTAACATTAAATGCCATGTTCCTCGTATGTTCCTCTGATTTTGTGGGATAGAAACTAAGCTTCAAGAATTAGGCTTGGATTGTTGATGTCCTATATATCTGTGTTAAAAAAATGGTCAATTTGTTTTGCCTTTCTGCCACTGGGTGATATTTTTAGCTCTGGCCTAAATCATTAAGGTTTGGAACACTGTGATACCTCTTAACACTTAATTTACGTGGGTCAAATTGTGCCTGTCTTAAATCTTTCTTAAACCTTTCATTGTTTGATCATGTGTGTTCCGTTATTGCTAATTTGGATGAACTCTGTTGTCTCACAATGCACAAAATCTGAAAAAAATATAACCCTTTCTGTAGTACAGTCAATAGAAAACTTCTATTTTCTCCCTCTCTCCCTACAGCCAACATTACAAAGCCAGAGACTGAGACAGAAATGATCCTTCAACGGAAAATCCTGATGCAGAGAGCTGGGGCAGCTCTGAGGTTTCATAAACTGAAGTTTATCCATCTCTGAAAAAATCCCTAAAAATATGCAATTAAGGAGAAAGTAAATTTGTGTCTAATCTCAGAGTAAGGCATCTTGAAGTGACTCCTGAATATTAATATAAGACTATTCTTCATGGAGACATATACCTTGCCCATCAGCTTTGGAAGTAATGTTTCAACTGGTAATTTTTCATTATTCAGATTTATGCAAGATGCAAGGATCTTGTCACACATTATATCTCCCTGCTGGACCTTCCTCTCTCCCAAGAGATTGTGTTCTTTGCCCATGGAGGCAAGCTTCACACATTCTACTGGGGGCTATCTTCCAAGTGGAAATTGTTATCAAAGCTACATGGAGCTCAGAAAAAATATTCTAGGAACGGAAATTTTATTTGATTGGTGTTTTTTCCTGTTTATAAGATCATTATAGATTTTGGAAAGGAAACAGTTTTCACAGACCTTTCTTGTCTTATAACAGATTGTTATTTATAAGTAAATTGAAGCTGGAGAGTTAGTATTTTAATGTCTGTTACATTAATGAATCATTGATGCATTTATGACTTGAAGAATGATGGTACAAATTGTTACTCTGCCTCAGTTTCAGGTAAATATTCTACCTCTGAGATCACTGGGTACTTTGACAGGCATCTCTTTCCATCATCCCCTTTTTAAGCCTAATAATAATTATTAAGAATTAGAAGTAGGCATAGATATGACTCTTAGGGAGAATGTTTAGTTGTGGACTTGGGAGTCCTGGGGTAATGGTTGTACCTGATGATTTTAAAGGCTTTTACCAAGCTAAATGGTGCCATGGTTCTGAAATGAATGCTCTGGTGAAGAAAAGAACTGTTGCTCTGACCTAAGAAAGTAGTTAGTTTACGGCAAGTAAAAAACCAAACCAAAACAAAACAAAACAAAACAAAACAAAACAGCAAATCCCAACCAAAGCAAACCAGAAAACTTCCATAAACAAACAAAAAATACCCCAAACCAGTAAGTCCCACAAAACCTATTAAAAAAAAAGAGAAAAAAAATATAGCTCCACAGCAAAAAACACTCAAACAACTTTCTTAGTTCCGAATGAAGAGTAAAATCAGAGTATGTTCTAGATTGACACTACACTGTTTAGAAATCAGATCAATAAAAGCATCACTATGCCTTTGGAGTTTCTTGCTTAGAAAACTGAGTATCTGAGCTCTTGAAGGTAGAGGTGACATAAAGAGGCTGTTATAAATGTGTTATATAATGTGTAAATTAACAGAAGACACATCTCCAGGGTCAAGAATTCTACTGACCCAAAATACCTAGTATTTTATGCTTGGCTACATTTCAGAGTATGCTTAATCCTTGGGGAAAATAGCACAAGTGAATAGTGGGGACTTATGACAGCACTCACATGTGGGCAGAGTGCTTGCACCTGATGATTTGTATTTTATTCTGACCATAACTGGCTGTTTCCCTGAGGGATGATGGGTCAATCTGCTCTCAATAGGAAGGAGGTGTTAATGCGTTATATTTCTCAGGGTGATTTTAAACCTCTGTGAAAGCACATTTGCAAACCCTATGTAGATGACTATCACTAAGAATTGTGAAAGTGATCAAGTCAGAGCTTGTGCTTGCCTGGCATTTTTTGCTCTCTCCATGATAATTTGCAACTCAGAAATGTAAGAGAGTTATGATACCCAAAGCTAAGAAATATCTGCAGAAAGATTATATTGTTAGCCAACACCAATTATTATGATTAAAATCTGATGCAATAATAATGCCTTTCCTAGAATCCCCTTGTCAATAACTTTGTTATATATACATGGCACTTCAAAATAGCATTTATACAGACACTTAACTGAATTAGCCCTCTGCATAAATCTATAATATATAGTACCAATATAAAGCAGGCAATGTTTGATATGAATCCTCTCTGAAATATGGTGCATAAAACTGATACAAAACAGGAACAAAGTCAATGCAACTAAAATAGTAAGTTATTTTTGTCTATAATATGAATTTCCTATTTTTTTTTTCTCATACTTTTGCATTAAATGTCAAAACAGGCCTGTAATGGTGAATAAATGAGAGAATTATGATACGGTGTATAGCAATCATGTCTCTTTTATTCTGTGTAATAAATTTTAGTGAAATACACCTTACCTGAAGTGGTGATCGCAATCTGAGCTGGAAACAGACATTTTTCTCTGGCAATCTTCATGTTATATTACCCCAATTGTGCTTCACACATATAATGTTTTTCTTCACTTTTGATTTAAAAAAAATCTAAAAAATTTGTCTGTCACAACTTCTTCTGGAACCACATTAATCAGCCTGTATTCCTAATTCTTGATGGCTTCAGGGTACAGGAATTGCTCTGAATCCATGAGAACCTGGGGAGATGTAACTCTCTCTAAAGCAGCCATGAAGATGTCAGACTGTTAATAGGGAAGTTAAATTTTGCCCATCACAATCAGTGCTCAGAACAGGTGCTGCTGATCATTTTCTGAACAAACATAAAAAGAGTCACGCTCAGTCAGACCTTACAGTGAGCAGGTGAAGACATTGACAAGTCTGATAAGGAAGAGCTAAGGGAGCTGGAAAAGGAGCTCAGCCTGGAGAAAAGGGGGCTTAGGGAGACTTTCTGGCTCTGCACAGCTCCTG
>WBMY01012523.1:0-21076 GCA_013397315.1 Donacobius atricapilla
CATTGTAACCTAGGACAAATATCCATGTAATATCCATGGAAGCAGTCTCCAGCTCACATAAGCTTTCCTCCTGCTTTTAATCAAGTGCGTTTAACTTCCTTGGACAGGAGAGAGCAGCAGGGAAGTGCTGTGCTTCCATGTGAACTAACTGGTATTTTTTGGTGCCCCAGACATCGATGAGTGCACCCTGCCCCCGTACTGCCACCACCGCTGCGTGAACACCCCCGGCTCCTACTACTGCCAGTGCAATGCTGGCTTCCAGCTGGCATCCAACAACCACACCTGCGTAGGTAAGGACTCCTTGGCAGCTCCCCAGACACACAGACACCGGCAAACAACTGCCATGGCACAGACAGAAAGGAAATAAACAGTCACTGCACTGAGAGGCTCCTCTGCAGATGATCTGAGAATTACAGGAGGGTTGGAGAAAAATTTAGAGCTTTCTTGAACATCTGCTATTTTGTTGGCATAGCAGATTTCCAAGGAACATCTGAAGCCTTTTATTCAGTATTTAATCCTAGATTTAATTATTCTTTCAGTTCTGCTTTATTATTGGCTTTCCTGATATTATTCCCTGATATTATTCTTTGTTGTGTGAACTAATTAGTTCACACAACGAAGTCCACAACTAGGATTCAAGGGAATCAATACTATACCTCTGCAGTTAAGGGTAATTACCCTCAGCACATGGTAAAGAAAGTCTTTAGTCCACATCTGAATATCGAGAAAAAGTTAAAAATTGGAACAAGGGTCACTAAGAGTGACCTTTCAGCTGTGATGTTGCTCATAGAAATAAAACACTGAGGGAAGCTGCGCAATAAAACTTTAAGACCGATGTCGAGTTTGAAACCATAACATCTGTTCTAGAAAGATTAGAGTAATAAAAGGTAAGTCTGTATGCAGAAGCACAGAGAGAGTGGCTATAAAATCAAGAGACTGATGATGGAGATGGTCAGTTCTTTATAGATGTAATTTGTCTGTATGTAAAGGGTTGAAGTTCACTAACCAGGCAGAAACACCAAAAGATGTAGTGGTTTCACATTCGTTGAATTTTGTTTGTTAAATTTAGTGCAGTGACCTCTCTTCACTCTATGGAATAGGATTAGAAGAAAGCCAAAACCGGCTTAACTTAAAGATAGAAACAGTTAGATTTATTAACACACGCTAAAAGGAAAACAAACAAAAAAAAACGTTTTAAAAGCACTCCCCTCCCCGCTACCAACAGTTTACTTTTCCACAAAACAATGTAAGAGACAGAACTCAGAACTCTAGGGCAGTACCACTTATAAAATAGTTTTCATTCAGTCTTTGAGAGAGACAAGTCCCTCCTGATTTTTGTTCTGGTGACTTTCCACAACAGATACAGTCTGTTTGTGGCTTCTAACTCCCNCTCGAAATCAGAGATGCTCCCAGGGGCCCGGGAAGCAGGGGAAGGGGACATATCCCCCTGGGCCGGCTGGTAGCACAGGCAGGCCTTAGGATCTGCTGGATGTTAACAGCTGTGATTTCCCCATCCCTGCCAGCAGCCACCAGGCCCAGGGGCCCAGCTTGGCTTGCCTCCCCCAGGGCCAGCCCCATCCCAGCCGCCCCATCCCAGCACCGGGAGCAGCAGGGCCTAAGCCGGGCCCTGCTGCTGCCCATACAGTGTTACCTCATGACAGGCCAGGGCGAAAGAGGACGGCCCCCACAAATTCACCCAAATTAGCTCAAAAAAGAGGTGTATGCTTGTATCTGATTGGCTAAACTGGCTGTCAGTTTTAAAGGTGATCACTAATTGGTTTTTACCATTCATGCCAAACCAATACAGTATATAAAATCTGCATTATATACATAGAAAAGTCCAGCTCCCACCATCCCTTCCAAGCATTGCCAGACTTCATCAAACACCCTGACACACTGCATAGCTCTGAACTGAGACGGGAATTGCTTGGTTCTCACCAAATCATAGTTTAAAGATTGCCCATGGACACAACAGAACCACATGAAAAAAGTCACTTATTTGTGCCTTTCCATGGCTCAAATGGAAGGTGGATTCTTTCTGCACTTCACCAAACACCTCTTCCCTGGCCTTCCAGCCTCCCAGCCTCATCAGGCACATTTCTACCAGGTAAAGAGGAGGAAAGCTTAAGGAGAAGATTTATAAATGAATGGTTGCTGCATCAAATAAATTCTCGCATCTACCACAGCAACACTTGACAGGTGTACATTTACACATTACACTTGTGTCACGACTTCTGCCTATATTGAAAACAGGTCAATACTTCTTAGAAAATGAACAGAACTGGGGCTTTGGCAGCCTAATTTATTCCTCCTGGTAGTATTGGAGGAGGAATGATGTACATCCTTTGCCCTGTTGCCAGAAATTGACTCAGAGGAAGAAAAAGACATTGCTATGAGTTTTCCCCTATTATCATTCATTTTCAGGACTAGGAGGTTCGTTATGCAGAGAATTCATCTCCGCTTCATTGGTTTCATTTGTCTGAGTGCGTCATCTTTGTCAGTTTTTAGGTGTATCTGTAAATTTACAGCGTTGCTGACATTTATAAGGCATGAACTCAAAGGGTTTTTTCCAAACACAGCTCTCTACTCATGGAGATATCTGATAAACACAAACATGAATGGAAAACATGCAGGACAGAAATACAGGGAAAACACTAAGATCTCCAGACTGACAGGAGCAGAAATTAATCAACAGTCTGTGCCAAACAAGGGCTATAGATTCCAGAGATGATTAGACTTATATAAACTTCTCATTAAAAATTGCTTCTCTCCTCATACCAGTGTCCTCAAAATGTTCTTGGGATGGGCAACACCATGGAAAATGTAGTACAGAAAAATACCTTCCCCCAGTATGGTCTAGGCCTTAGAGCTCCACAGAGCTCTACTGGCCTCAAAGGCTCATGTTATAATTGCAATGGAATTTAAAAGAACAAATTTTCAGAGTAATAAATAGCTCAAATAAATCTTAACCACTGCATGCTGAGAGGTCTTATCAGTATGTGTTTCTTATATTAATTATTTATAGAGACTTGGCATTTCATACCTAAAAAAAAAGACCCTGGAATGTGGAGTTTAATAGCCACATTAAACATTTTTGGGAGAATTCATCACACATTAGAATAACTCTCATTCCTGGAAAAATACTGTTTTTTACATGGAATGTAAAGCACAGATCTAACATTGCTCCAGCAACTGCAGATCTACATTGATAGAGCCAACTGAGCTTCTGCACACAACAGGCCCAGCCCAAGGACTAATCCACCAAGCCTAATTACCACCTACACAAGATAAATATCTGGTTTTTCCTTTCAGACATAAACGAATGTGATGCCAACAACCCATGTGCACAGCAGTGCTACAATATCCTGGGTTCTTTCATCTGCCAGTGTAATCCAGGCTTTGAGCTAAGCAGTGACAGAATCAACTGTGAAGGTGGGACTATTTTTTTGTCTTGGAAAAGCAATTTTTTTGTTTGTTTTTGTTTTCCCAGAAGCCCTTCTGTGAACTAAGGGACAGAATTGAAGTGGAGATACTCTGTGGGTAGAGTTTGTAGCCAAAATCCTTAAGATGCTTATTTTTTATGTTACAAAGGGAACTAATTCATACCTGAGTAGCTGCAACTGCTTTCAGGAACAGGTAGGCCTGGGTCTCTCTATAGCAAGTGTAAAACAGGACAGAGATTGCTGCACTTGAGATTCAGATCTCAAGTGGGAGGAAAGTGGTTTCTGAACCCTGTTTGCACAAACTCCCTGGAATTGTGGGTGGTCTAATGCTGATGACCATTAAATGAATCAGAAAGGAATGCACACCAAAAACAAGGGCAATTTTGTGTGCTGTTAGGCTCCTCTGAAAACAAAACCTCCAATATCTGATTTTAAGGGAGCAACAAGTGTGCTTTTGAGGTGCTTTGCAGCCTGTGTTCACAAACAGCATGTCCTCTGATGTTTATACAATGAACACTTTATTTCCTCTACCAGAGGGTCCACAGGGGTGCCCTAATCTCCTTTTGGACACATGATGACCTCACCCTTAGAGCCCACATCCTTTCTACCAACCTTGGAGCCAGAGAGGTCCCTGCTTCACCACTGCCCTCCCCAATGCCTTGGAAGAGCTGTTACAGATGCTCCCTCTGCTAAACCAAGCTGCTTAAGCTAATCCTATTTGAACGGAACAGGGAACAGCAAGTATGCATCCTCCAAGGACATCCCTGACCCCAGCCCAAGAGCTGGGCTCAGCTCAGAAGAAGGAGGAGGGAGCTCTGTGCTATCCAAGCCAAGCCCTCCTCTTGATGGGTTTAAATTCATTTCCTGGTGATGGCATACACTGTTCAGTTCTATTTCATACCAGGCTTCCCTCACAAGGGACTGATGGATACACAAGGATAAAAAAGCAGGAGAATGATATCCACTGATTATTATTAGAAGGCAAAAAAAGACCTTTCCCTCTTTCCCAGAGAGCTACTCCATGAGCATAGGGCACAAGTACAAAGGCAACATTTTTGCCTTACTAACTAATCTCACAGCTGTGGGTTTTTTCCTCGAAGTCATCATATTTTGGAATACTGCAAGTGTTCACAATTTAAAGAGTTATTTTCCCAAACCCATTCTGAAGTCTAGTTTAGCTTCTGCTTCTTTAAATCCAAAATTCTTCTATTGGAGGATTACTAACAAAATCCCGGTAGAGCTTACCCTTCCATTCTCAAGATGTTAAGCAGCACATTTCAGGTTTTGGATAATTCTTTTTAGATTTTTTTCCCCAAGCATTTCGCTATTGTATTTATTACTATAACAAGGTAAATTTTAAAAACCAATAACACAAAGTCCTTTTGCTCTCTGCAGACACTGATGAATGCAGAACCTCAAGTTACATATGTCAGTACCAGTGTGTCAACGAGCCAGGGAAGTTCTCCTGTGTGTGCCCAGAAGGATACCAGGTAGTGGGAGGCATGACATGCCAAGGTAAGTGCCCTCCCCTTGGCAGGCTCAGCCCTGCATTATTTATACCACTTCAGGCAAGGCTAAGGGTGATTGCTAGCTAAATGGTTGTGTTGCACGACAGGATTACTGTGCTGATAGCAGAAGATATGTTGATAAAGCACTTGATGAATCATTAAATATCTTCTAATCTTATTTGAATCCTTCAGCTCAAACTCCAAGTCCTTTGGATTCCTAGGACAAAATTTCAGTTTTTGGAACCCACAGGTAAAACTTGTCTTGGATGTCAAGATAGTGGCTCTAAATTTGAGATAAACATCCCTGAATAAATCCAGGTCATTTTTTACAGGCATGAAACATGGCTTTATATCATGTTTCTTTTCAGAGAGATTCCTAAATGCAGTCAAAGTAGAAATTGAAGATATGTTCTTCTGATAACAGGAGAAACAAATGCAAGCCTTTAACAGCTTAGATAATTTGTGTGTAGAAATATAGATGTTCTGGCCAGGCGCCCCCAAATGGCAGGATTTTCAAGTTTGTGGTTTTTTCTCAGTGGTGCTAAAAGTCTCTGCATCTTATTAGAGAATACTGTAGAACAATATATTAAGTGCAAGAACTATTGCTTCTGTAATGCAGAACCTGATTTAACAGTATGTATTTTTAGGAATAAAGAGGTGTGATAATTAGAGGCAGAAAACATGATAAAATAATTCTTCTTTATCAGTATTTTGTCTTACAAGAAAGATCCTGATCAACTTCTTTCCCTTCTGAAGAGCAGCAGATGACACTGAGCATTGCAGGATGGTTGATTTAAGCATCTAAAAACCTGTTTGTGCCTTCCAAGAGATTACATTTGGATAAGGCTTTTCTGTGCCTGTGTGAAATTCAGGAGACTGTGTGGGTAGACAGAGGGGTTCTGGCACTGGCAGGAAATAGAGCATTAATACAGTGCAAGGCTCATAGTCCCCACCTTCCTTCAGGGTTCTTTTCCCAGGCAAAAGAAGAAGTGCTACTTTGCACAATAAATGAGTTTTCACTATTCCTTCTAAAGCTATTTTGGTGAAAATGTAGCCATTAATGAAGCACCTTAGACCATGAAACCCAGGTTATAACTGAGAAGCTGCAAAAGGCAGGTAATCACAATTCTTCCTTGAAACCTTTTTCCTCTGTCTCTAGGACACTTTCTGCTGTAAAATCATTCTTTGCTAATTATAAACTTGACAGTATTTCCACAGTTGCATTATGATTAATGTGCATCTCCGGTCAGCTAAAAACACTCAGTCTTGCTTAACACCCAATAAGTAAGTTTATTCCACTCCAGCATAGAGAAACCCTTTATAGCCACGTCCAAGAAAACAAGGTAAGAACAAGCTGATGGGTTTCAACAGACAAGCAGGTTTTACTGTAGTACCTTTGTAGCAATCCCATTTCCATCTGCTTTGACATAGTGTCTCCTCCTTCCTCCTAGATATAAATGAGTGTGAGACCACTAATGAATGCAGAGAGGATGAAATCTGCTGGAATTACCATGGAGGCTTCCGTTGTTATCCCAGAAATCCTTGCCAAGAGCCCTATGTCCTTACCTCAGAGAAGTAAGGGAAAAATTAAATCCTCTGGTTTTAGGCTCATCCTCAAGAGGAGACATGATGGAATGAAACAGAAAATGGTATTTTAATGCCTCTCCCTGTGCTCTTATCCCTGTTTGTGTGACAGCCGCTGCGTGTGCCCAGTGTCCAATGCCATTTGCCGGGAGCTGCCCTACTCGGTGGTGTACAAGTACATGAGCATCCGCTCCGACAGGACTGTGCCCTCCGACATCTTCCAGATCCAGGCCACTGCCATCTACCCCAATACCATCAACACCTTCAGGATCAAGTCTGGCAATGAGAATGGAGAGTTCTACCTGAGGGTGAGTACTGGGGGCACTCAAACCCTGCCTCCACTCTGCCTCGTCCTTGTGACAAACCCAAATGTCCCCATAAGGCTTCAACAACACCCCAAAGTGCAGCAGCTTTTTGGTGCTTCCTTACTAAGTGTGTAGTTTTAAACAAGCCTTTTACTTTTCTATGTGAAAACCCTAAACTGTGACTCCAACTGTTTCTTTCAACTCAGGAATATTTAGCAATCCTGGGACACCTGTGTCAGGTTCACCTGAAATAACTCCCTGCCTTCCCCTCTCTGTACTAACACCTTAGATAAATCTATTTAGGACACAATTATAGAAAGACTCCTTGTACAATTACCTTAATTTCATTTCTCATTTTGCAAAAGAAGAAATCAATAACAGCATTCTAGAAACCTGTGCCCTATCCCAAGCTAAGCTCAGGCCAACTTACAGTAGTTTTATGTTGAGACATAATTCAACCTTTATCTCCCATAATAAAAACCAAGAGAGTTCAAAATACTTGGGATAGCAGTATTTCCTGTTAGTGGGATGCATCCAAGTAGATAGACATGAATGGAAGTGTCTAGAACATCTGCATTTTTAAGGTTTTTTTCAGGAAGAAATCTCTTTTTCTTGAACCCCTATAATATTAACAAATTCCTGGGAAGTCCTTTTTCCTTCATATGTGGCTTTACACCCAGTAAAACAGATTCAGCACAAAAATCTTATATCAGAAATACAGTAATTGGGAAGTTTTAATGTTTAATTTTTTTCCTTCAAGTCAGGAGATTATGGGCTTTAGATAGTACATCCAACAAGTGGTATTGCCATTTACACCACGTTTACCCAAGGAGGGAAGAGGGGACTACTCATCCATATATCATTTGTTGTGACATAACAAATCTAGGGAAAAGCACTGGATTACAGGTTACACATCAAAACCCTCTAACTACCCCCAAAATACAAACAGATATTTGCTTGAAATAAAAACAAGATCACTGCAGGTCCCACTTGGGCTAGACCCCAGTGTGGCCCTCAGACTGACCCTTGGAATAACAATTTCCATCTCCTGTTGCCACCCAACAAGAAATCACAGGCCTTAAATAAGGAAGCATGTGTTTATTC
Source organism: Donacobius atricapilla (assembly GCA_013397315.1). Taxonomy (NCBI): domain Eukaryota; kingdom Metazoa; phylum Chordata; class Aves; order Passeriformes; family Mimidae; genus Donacobius; species Donacobius atricapilla. The sequence continues at coordinate 7,945 of WBMY01012523.1, forward strand.
CTGCCAGGGGTCTGTGGCAAACAAAAGCTTACTTGTAAGTCATTCCTACTGTTGTAGTAAAATGCTGAGCTGGCCCCTGGATGCAGCAGATGGATTGGATTCATCTGTGCACCCAACTCATGTGACACAGGGAGAATATATTTGTAGCAGGTGAAGGGAGAGATGGAATTGACCCTTTTATCATCATCTGGAAAAGAAAAAGCTCTTTGACAAACCAACAGCATAACACCAGATTGGGAAGAGCTTTGAAGCAGAACAAGATGGCAGGATAGCAATAGGCACGCACTAGTAACAAAAATTCCCAGCTTTACAAGGACAGCAAAACTTCTGGAGTATGAGCCACAAGACAGAAGACAGACTTTTGAGTTTCCCTCCACTGAACAAACTACCTCACTGTTAAACACACTAGGGCTCTTGTTTTACTTATTCTTTCTCTATTTTAAAAGCTGGTAGATGGGGTTAAAACAAAGACCATCCTGGGATAGAATATCACTCCCCACATCCTCTGGGGGAGTCAGCATAACCAGGAACAGATTTTGCAGCGCAGTTTATTCCTCTGGGTGTCAGTCAGCTGGAGTTTTCCCTGCAGCACAGCCAGGTGTGAGATTAGTCATGGCCCTTTGGAAGTGTTAAAAGCACCCTTGTGTGGTGCATGCCTGTGCTGAGACAGAGCCCTGCACAGAGTGGTGACACAGCAGCACGGATGCCGCTGGGGGTTGCTGTGGGTTGGACTGAGCTGGGGGTTGCTGTGGGTTGGACTGAACTGGGGTTTGTTGTGTTGTTTTTGTTGCAGCAAACCAGTGCGGTAAGCGCGATGCTGGTGCTGGTGAAGTCCCTGTCAGGCCCCAGGGAGCACATTGTGGACCTGGAGATGCTGACAGTGAACAGCCTGAATTACCGCACAAGCTCAGTGCTGAGGTTAACAATCATCGTGGGACCTTATGCCTTTTAGTGTTTGCAATAACCCTCCACTTGCACTCGCAGCAGCCAAAGAATATTATCAGAAAGAAAGCACTTACTATTTTTATTTATAGATTTTGCTCTCTTTTTTAGAAGAATTTGTTTAGTAATTTGATATCTCTTATTCGCACATTACACCTGTAATTCCAAATTAGTAGATGTGTTCCATAGTATAACATGGGCATTGTCACTTTCTGTATAAAGATTTAAATCTTTTTTTATTACCTTCCTTGGACTAGATACATACTATGCTTTTGTATGAGAACTGTATGTTCATACTATCCTGTAAAACTTCACACGCCCTTCCTAGCCAAATAGGTCACGCGATTTAAAAGTGATCTTCTGTTTTGTTTTTATTTTAAATTCTAATGCAGCTACACTGAATCTCAAAAACAAAAAAAAATATGTAGTAGGAATGATACAGAAAGTAACAGTTATCTGATAAGATAAAATATATTTCTTATTTTAAACTACTTTGTAACAAAAGGTAACAGTAAATAAAAATCTATTTCTGTAGACATTTATGTGCTATCACAGTTGGTTTTTCTAATCTGTGTTGGACGTAAAGTGACATTGTGAGAAATGCTTTGTATCAGGTTTTTGTATACAGATTGTGTTAACCGTACCATGGAATAACATTATGCTCTCTCCAAGAAAAAAAAAAACACAGGAAGAAAATGTCTCCAACAAAGAAAGAAACTCCAAATGGGAAATCACCAGGCAGGGCACAAATGTCCATGAGAACACTGTTGATAGTTAGTGTTCAGAGAGATGAAGCATTTTCAGACTGAAGTTAACATACTATTTTTCCAGAAATATTATGTTGTATACTATGAATTGAGTGCATTTTCTTATTAAGTTATATCCTTTTCAGGCACTCGGTCCTGTTCTTGCTCTTACAACTCAGATGTATCATGTACAGTGTTCATAAAATTTATTTCTAATTCAAGAACCAATAACATCTTTTGTAATATGTAAAATCTTACTTCTCGTTTAAAATGTAGTAGTTAACCCTCTGATGTACAAAATTTTTAATAAAGATCTCTTACCATATTGTATTTGGTCTATTTTGAGATAGTTTGTTACTACTGCCGTTATTGTCACGTACTATGGGAGTTGGCAAAGCTGTGTTGAGGTCTGAACCATCAGAAGGATCCAGATCTCAGCCTGTACAGGATGAGTTCTTGGCAGACTAAAAACACAATTCCTTTGTAGAAGGACAAGCCTGCTGCCTACTAAGATTTCATTTTACTGACAGCAAAAGTCCACTCCAAAACAAAACTTAGAACAGGCCACAACCACTGTGGTTGAGGGCAACACATCCCCCCCGCCCAGGCAGACTGCAGAGCAGGACGCCATTATCTAATGATCATTCCTTCAGGAAGCCATTTGTGGCTTTAAACAAACCCTTCATCTGCCAAAAGGCTCAGAGTGCGTGGCTGCAGCACAGGCCAGAAAATGGTGCTGGTGCTGGGTCACGTTCTCTTTGTCTGGGGCCCGGAGAAGTGGGATGAGACCCCTGGCACCCCTCATCCCTCCCCACAGGGCCCTCCTCTGGCTCACCAGAACAAATCCAGTTGCTCCATAGTGAGATTTAACTGGGGCTGGTCATGGTGAAAAGTCTCTGCTACAGAGTTTGGCTTGTAGGGAGCTCTTCCCTCCCCATTCATCACTACAAATCCACTTTGTCTGAAAGGCAACTCCTCATTCCACACAAGCACTAAGCAAGATGCCTCCAGCCTCCTGCTCCTCCATGCAATTCCTGTGGCAAACAGCACATGCTCACCTCTACATGTCCTTGAATTAACTTTTTCTCTCAACGTAGGTTGTGCTCACAAACTAGCTGTACCCCCTCCACCCCCAACATCAGCACCGTTCTTTTACAGCAACTTTTAGCTTCCAAATTGTGCAATTCAGCATTGCCCACTCCAAGAAAATCAGTTTTAGTGTTTTTAAGTATAAAATGGGCAGTTCTCTCTTAAGAGGTGTCCAGAGGAGCTCAAGTGGGTTTGCCTCCTTAAGACCCCAGACTTGAAGGGCACCAGCATGGTGGCTGGAGCAAATTAAGGAACCACTAATCATCCCTAAAGTCCCCAAGCTGCCAGGCTCTGCCCCAAGGATTTACTTTACCAGTTTTTTATATCAGTTTCCCCAATAGCTCTTTTAAGCCTTCCTTTTAAATCTCTGCTCATCTGAAAGTAAATGAAAACTGATCATTATATATAAAAATATTTATACACCTCTCAAATGGCAGGAGCAGCAGATGCAGTTGTACCTCACACATGTGCCCAAGTTATCCTCAGCCTGCACAGTCCTGCACACCTCACTGTGCAGGATGCTTGGCTCAATCCATTTTATTTACACACAGCTGTCCTGCTGCCCTGTTCCCTATCTGCTTGCAATATCCACGTGTCCAGCAGACCACTGAGAGTCCAAGCTGGCTGAGTCAGAGGTTGTCACACAGCTCCAGAGTGCAGATCCAGCCATTTGTCACTATTCTGCAGGCTGGTTGAGCTTGAAGGCAGTCACTGGGTGTGGGCAGTGCTTCCATGAGAGCCAGGAGCTGGAATAACAGCACCCCCTCCAAACCAAAACAGGAGCAGAGCTGAGCTGTGCAGAAACTGGCAGGGGGTGGTTGGTTTTGTTTGGGTAGAGGTAGGATACATGATTGAGCCTGAAAGGAGCCCACAGTCAAAATGAGAAGATGGTTCAGAGCCTGAACAAGGAGAGCTTTTGTACACCAAAAAACTTGCACATTTTTAGGAGGGAAATCTACAGGTCTTCCAGTTCTCCAGGCAAGCAGAGCTTCACCTGTTCCCTGCAAATTGTATGGAAGTGCATCAAACATGTAAGAAGAGTTTGAAGAGCTACTTGAATTGTAAGAGACACTGAAATCCAAAAAAAATTATATGAGAGCAGAGTGTTTGCTCAACCTTCTCTGTATCCCACTGCCATGACCATTACCAAGAGCACACTCCAGGAAGAATTCTCATATAAATCTGTCAATGTTGGAGAAGAATCTAAATCAGGATCACATGCAAAGTTCAGTATTTTCTCAGAAACAGAAAACAGGGAGAAAAGAGATGAAAAGAATGGCACTGAGTAAACAGAACTTAAGGAAATCAAAATGCAACTTCATTCACTACCCCAGGACCACCTGAACACAGTGCAGTGGGATTATTTTGCTTGGAAGACTCACAAATGCAAGTTTGTTGTTGAATCCTGTTTCCATGGCTGCAAAGAGTTGCTGTGTTTTGAATGATCATCCATGTTTCTAACTTTATAAGTCTCCTAATAAAATATAGAACAGCTGCTGCCCCAGTCAGCTGTTGAGCATATGAGCCCACCAGGGACAAAGCCCACTGTTAACATGGAAAATTATTTTTAACATCCTCACATATCTAAACCTCCCCATCATCTCAGCAAAATGGCACAATTCCACGCTTCCCAGCTGGGGGAACACCTGCATCATGCAAAACTGAACTGGGCTGCATCTGCTGCAAACTCCAATTTTATTTCATCTGGCCAGCAGAAAAAAAGTGATCAGCCTCAGTGAATAGGGCAAAAAGTTAACTGTGTTTTATATCTGGGGAAAAGCAAATGCCTAGTTTAGATGTTTATACAGCAAACATTCTGTATATATTACGAGGAAAGAAAGCTGTTTAATAAAACAGGGTTGGGTTAGAGTTGCCAAAGGGAAATACAACAGCTTTTGTGATTTTTGCAAGGGAAAAGATATAAAATCCTGGTTTATATCAATAATGATTATGTGCATCGAATGAGTTTTTTTTTTTAAAGTAAGTGACCTCAAAGTTAACTCTTTAAAGCCTGTGTGTGCGTGCTCAGCAGAAAAAACTGCAAACATCATGTCACAGAAATAAGACAGGGTAGCATTGGAAGCACCCCCTGATTTATTCTCTGTTATCGCAGCAATCACCTTGATGCTGGATGAGGGACCAAGACACTCAGCAATGCGTCCAGCAGACCAAAACAATGGAATTAGAGGAGCTCCAGGCTTTGTTTGCAAACACATTCACTTCTGTCAGTCACATGCTTTCTCATGAGATAAATTATTTTGTTTTCTGATCCAGAATCCCAATGGTCCCAGAAGCAACATCAGCACTCTGCATCCCTGCTCCCTCACAAAAATGCATGTGGATAATTAATATTTTTCAATATTATTAATATTTTTTGCAGTTTCTACATAACCACACAGTACATATATATTCAAACAGGATAAACATTTAAAAGGTGCAGCTCTTAGCTAAGCACTCCAGCAGCTTCTGATCTGCAAACACACTCTGCTGCACCTTCATTGCATTGCTGTAATAAACCATCTTTTTTTTCCTCTCCCCTCAACCCTTAAAACATCCCCTAAAGCTTCTGCAGGTCCACAAAAACTCACAAAGCAAAGACATGGCCCATCCCCATCCATACACATGAACAAGTACGCAAAAAGCCTTTCAAATGGAGCAAGCTGCCAGCTGGGTTGACAAAAGCAACATATTTATACTGTTAAACTCTGAAACCACAACCATGCAAGTTACACAAGGCACTTCAAGGTTTAAGTCCTGCCAGTGCTATTCCAGAAATATCTGAACCTATGACTGTTGCCTCTGGAGGGTCACATTTTCTTGCACTAGAGTGTTTCTGCAGTATCTCTGTGCAACATACAGGAGTGTTTCCTATACAGAATATATGCAACGAACACCCAAGTGGGAAGTCAAAAGAGCGAAATTCCTGCAGGCGGCATGGAAACTAGGAAAACAAACAAATTTTGGAAGCTCAGAGCAAGGTCTGCAGAGGGGAAGCCAACATACCAAAACAGCAGGGTAAAAGGCATTATTCAAATCTGTAAGTCATTCCCTGAGAAGCTGAGGCTGTACATGAACAAGGCAAATGGAAATGTTCTTGAGCTCTGGAAGGTCATGGGTGAAAACAAACGGCAGGCCAAAGGAGCAGCTTGCAAATGCCTGCACTGGCAAATCAAAATTCTCCCAATCACAGCAAAAGCAACATCCCAGGAGGCTGATGGGGCCAAGGGGGGACCCACACATTAGGGAGATCAGCAAAAAACAATATCATGGCAAAAAAATGAAGCGAAACTTTCTATTGCATGCCTGGAGGAGGAATTCGGCACAACAGCACTGTGCCAGAGCTGCTCTTACAGGCAATGTATTGAAGGACCTGCGCTGGAGTAAGGATTGGATAAAAGAAGGGGAACAGAACATTTTGCTAATGATACCCAGTTGTTCAGGTAACGAGGAGCATCTTCTAGAAAATAGAGCCCTTACAGTGCTCTGAATATTGAGCAGGGAATGCCAAATAAAACCAAAGGATATAAATGCAAAGTGATGCACATGCAGAAAAATATCCCAGCTTTATTTGAACAGCAAAGGCCTCTGGATTGACCACCACCTCCCAGGAGAGCATCTGGGTTATGGCAGACCATGCAAAGAGGAAACCACGACTCCACAAAGCTCATCCAGCAGCAGGAATAACTGGGGGATCAGAGCAGGGAATGAAGCTGAACCTTTGCACACTTGTGCAAATGCACTACAGCATAAACACAGCTTGGAGCTTGGGCCCTGTTCCCTCTTACAGCAGAATGCTGGGAATGTTAAAGCCCAGACCAGGCTGAGGTTTAACTGCACACATTGACAGCAAAGCCTCCAAAGAGCCATTAAATATGTGGCTGTCCTGGACAGGAGCTGCTCCCCTGGCACCCACAGGCACGGGGGAAGCATTTCCAGTTTGCCATCGGCAGCTCCAGAGCTGTTGCACATCCTTGCCAGGAGCTCTGCCGTCAGCACCAGCTCTTATGATGCCAAATGCCCAAAACCTGGAGATCCCACCAAAAGAAGGCAGCAGCCTGCACAGAGCATGCATTAGTGAGGTTTTTGGGTAGTTGCTGCCAGCACTGAGTTCGGTGCCCAAATATCACGCCCAGTTCAGCAGTGGCCACACCTGCCTCAAAGCCAACTCAGCCAGCAGCAAATGTTTACAAAAAAAGTCACCTTCAAGGGAGAAAAATTTCACTTCTGCCCAGTTTAAAGGCACTGCCTGGGGGAAGGCAGCAGGAACCAGAGCACTGCAGATAATGGAAAGCTGTTTCTGCACACATAATTAGGCGTGAATTGATCCTTGGAGTGATTAAAACAGATTTGCATTTGCTGCTTTCTCTCCCCAGAATAAACCTGATTTCAGACAATTTTGCAACCCAGGGTCAGTCCAGAGCCTACCTCCCAAAATTTTGTAGAGCTATTTTGTTTCAGGAGCGCTCTACAAGCTGGCAGAGGTAGGTAGGCAGAGGAACATGAACCAACACACCAAGAACTCCCTGCAAGGGCTGTGATTTTGTACTAAAACTCAAATCACGAGGATCAAAATAGTAACATGAAAACTTTAACGGGGTCCGGAGATTTCTGCCTCTGCTCTGGTATGCTGAGGAGGAAAGATCTGAATTGTACTGTGAATATCTCCAACAAAGCACCGAAAATTCATGGACAATCGACCATACCTGGCTGAAAGCTGCCCAGTTCTCACAAGTAAACATTTTGCAGGAATATGTTTCCTCACTGGTTTTAAAAACTTGTTACCCACATTCTCTGGGGTGACAGAACCTAAGAGGCCACAGTGACATTCCTGTGAAGCTTCACCTTGTGTTTTGCACAAAGGCTGCTTGCATATGAGCGTAAAGAAAAGCTGGAGAGGCACCACATTCGCATCACAGCAATCAAAGATGCAAATCAAGCTCTTCTGAAGGATTACTCACACATACCTGCTACAGGTATATGATACATAAAGAAACGAGGATCCAGTCAGTACCAACCTCCCACCCAAATCCACCTGCCTGCAGGTACCTAGGTAATGGAAATATGTCTCTAAGCTGGCAGGTTGTTGGCACAAAAGAAAGCACTTAAGTCACTTATTCATCTTGTCGTAATTTGATGTTTGTACCTAGGCCAAAATGCCTAAACCAGGCTATTTGCAAATGTTAAGCCCAGTAGCTTGGTATGTTTCTCTTCCCCACACTGGGATAAGCATTAACTAGCTCAGAAAAAAAACCAAAACATTCATAAAATTTCCAGATTCTGGTTTTTAGCCTCTATTACTGAATTTACAAGGTTATTTTTAATTTGAGCTCTGAGTGCTCAAGCACATTTTGGAGAAGGGTGGAACACCCCCAGCCCTTCTTTACTCTGCCTCCTCAATGGGCTTTGGGCAGCACCACAACACATCCTCCACCACAGCATATTCTTATTTGAATTTAACCCTTCCACCGCTGTTAAACTGCTGCAGGGACATTTTATAGCTCTGAACAGCGGAATATTTCTTCGCCTCTAGGATCCCCCGAATTCGCACACACTCTTGGGACACTTGAGAGTAAAAGCTTTTGGTCTGATTGCTCTCGACCACCATCACCAAAATGAAAACAATGTGCTTCAGGGAGGGGAAATACTTTCAAGAAATTAGAATGATCAGCTGGGCCTTGAAAATTAGACAGTGCTTTCCAGCAGTGGAAGGTATTTCGGTGCTGTCACACAATGCTGCTAATACTTCTAACATCAATCACCTATTATTTTACTCTTGTAGCTGTAGGGCTGCTCAGCTGTGAGGCAGGGAGAGGAGCAGGAGGCTGCATATGCAGCTGACCCATTCCTGGAAGGCACAGGGCTCTGGGCTCCATGCTGTCCCAGGGCAGCCCAGAGGCCAGGGTGTTCCTGTGGTAGCTCAGTGGAAGTGGGTCAGGAGGTCTCCTCTGGCCTGCCTCAAGTGGCTGTCAGCAGGAGCATGTTTCCCTGTGCAGCTATTTAGAAATTTCCAGAAATTGTGTCCCATGAAATATGGAGCTTCAGATGCTTCAAGTTTGCGTTGCGACCTCTGTTACATTTTGTGTCTCCATTTTGCAGATCTGACGGGATCCACTCTTTCCAAGAAGTTTTTCCTGGACATTTCCTATGTGCCCTTACACAGAAAACACTTGCCCCCATCCAGGAGAGCTCTCTTTCCTCCAAGTTCAGGAAGAAGCTGCAACCTGTCCAAGGATTGTTTGTTCCTGAAGAACAGGATTTATGCGTTAGTCTTTATAGTTACAGATGTACATATATTCTGATATTTAGCTGTAGGTTTCAATACTTGATATTATTATATTTGATGATATCTTTTAAATTTTGATGATATATTTTTGATTGTATATAATTTATATTGATGATTATTAAAAAAAAAAAAAAACCACAACTAAATATATAAAAAACCAAGCAAAGAATGTGAGATTAGGATCTCCTAGACTAGAGGAGATGTGCTGAGGTTATGGGAATGCAGCTTCCCAATTTGCCAGTGTCTCACCACATCCTTTCCTCACTGGGCCTCTCATCTTCCTTTTTTGCCCTTTTTTCTTACTGTCATTTGTGCTGCTGTTTGTAACATGGTATTGCAATGGGGCCACCTACTGACATGTTTGGGGGACAATAGACCCAAAACATCCTGTATAAAGTTTTCTACCTAGATCTGTTCTGTGCTCACAAAAGGCCTGAGCAAAGAAACAAAGAGAAGTGTGCCCTAATGCCAGAGCTTTGCTCCTTAGCAATCTCACACAGATCTCACTCAGAGGTATCTTCAACCACAATTTTATAGGTAAGAAGAGGGCATAGGAAAAGATGCATTGATTTGGAAAAGTCATCTGTATGTATATTTATGCAGGACAGCAGTCCAACAGTGTTGTTTGCAACTTGTTTGCAGAAGGATGTGTGGACTGTGAGGCCAACAAGTGACAAGGGCTCCTCAAATCTATCTGTACTCCAGCCTGGGTGCCATTCAGCTATGAGCTATGGGATAATACTGTAATGCATCCCACACACATTCTGACTTCAAGAAAAGTCTGACTTGTCTTATTAGAGTGGAATAAATAGGAGAGTAATAAAATGGGGAATTAAATTTATCATTTTAGAATGACTCTCCTGCTTTCCAATGGAAACCCTGTACCTTATGCTCTCAAGGCTTGTTACAAACAAGTGTTTGAGACTGCTTAAAAATTCACTGGCAATGTTATCAGGAAAAATCAGATTGAATATTAAGCAACAGCTCTACAAAATCCATTTTCGACATTCACACTATTACTTACTAGTTGGTTAAGGCAGAACAAGGAAAAAAAAGCAACAAACAAAATGCTGTCAAACCACAGATGTACCGAGAACTAATGAATCTGTATGTCTGTGTGCATATGTTTGTGTTTCGGTGTGTTTGACATAGGGACAGAAAGGACAAGGATAAAAAGGAATATGGCCTAAAAAGTTTAACAGCATCCAAGCTTAACAGTAGTTAAAATGGAGCCTCCAGGAGTGGGGGTATTGGCCCAGGATCCATTGTTGATTGTGCTCCTGCAAGTACAGCAAACCTGAGAGTGCACTGGCTCTGAGAGGGCCCACTCAGAGGGAGGCTGCTGCAGGCAGCCACTGTGGTCCAGGAGAGATCCAAGAGCCTCCTTTTGGACCACTGTTTATGGGACACAAGAGAGTGGGCCCCCGTCATAAAATGCTTCATCATGGCCCCACTTTGGGTCAGCCCTCTGTCTTTGGAAGAGTGAGAAGAAGGATGTTATATCATTCAGATAGGAAAAGTCATTTCCAAGGCTGTTCACAGAAAACCCCAGCAGCTCGTTAGACAGCACAAGCTCCTGGAGCAATCAGTGTTTCTGATAAGCTCAAGAGGAGCTGGGCCCACGGCCTGTTCAGCAAGGCCGAGGCCTAACAAGTGTTTCTCAGATCGCAGTGTGGCCTGACAAGGCCAGGTGGGATTCGCCACCACAATCTGAAGCATGAAGTTTGATGTAGGGCAAAAAGCCTGTCTCAGTGGAAGTGGGCCATTTCCTCAGGCCTGTGGGAGAATCACAATGCACATCCTTGTGCTCCTGACTCCATCTCTCCCCAGTTTTCTAAGTTCTTGGTGGCAAGGGCACTTCTGTTAGACACACAGCTCACAAGCAGTGCTCTTCGATTTTTCTGCACAATGAATGAAAATAAGATTACACATTGCAAATTGTATTCTGTTAAGATTTAACGGACTGCTTTGAGGAATTTCTGGAGCAGCAAACTTGCTTCCTCAAGTATTTACTGCATGAGGCACAGAGCACAGAGAAAAGATTTAATGTCAAAGTCATTGTCCAGGCAATGCTCTTTTTTTTGCTCTTTCTGACAAGCTCTACCCTGAACTTTCCTTAGGAAGATGTGAAAGATTCAATGTCTCTAGCAAAAGCTCCAGCAATGGCTGCATGCTCACAGACCAGGGCTGTCAGCTGTGAAACAAGTGTTGCCAAAAAAGAGCATCTTACCCAGGGCAACAAATCAAGAGGTGGGAAGGAGCTTATGTTAGCTCCTTTGAAGAGGGCTGGACCAGTTCCTCATTCCAATGAGGTGTAGTGCTGGACACCACAGCTCTGTGTGAGGACTGGACACAACTTGCTCCCACTGAGTGCTGTGATGCAGGAGTTTGGGGCTCCTGTGCATGCTGGACACAATGAGGAGAGCAGGAGCCAAGTGCACTGACACACCTTTGCCTTGAGCATAACCCAGCCTCGACCCTACAGACTGAAAGGTTTCTCCTTTGGCCCATGTCTCAAAATGTGGGGCCAGCTGTTTGACAGCTCAGGTTGGTTTGATGTGGAGGCATTTCCCTCAGAAGTACTAGGTTTCTCTTCCTCTGTGCCTTCCTCTCAGCAGCCGTGGGGCTGTGCCTATGTGAAGCCATCTGTCTCACACAGTTTGCAAAAACACAGAACACTCTGGAACAAGTAATTTCCACTAAAGTGTTCCAACAATCCCATTCCAGTAATACAAAATGAATAGCACCGTTGGACTGTTGTCCTGGATAAATATACATAGAGATGACTTTTCCAAAGCGGCGCATCTTTTCCCATGACCTCTTCTGTACCCATGAAATTGTGGTTGAAGAAATCTCTGAGCCATATCTGTGAGGAGCAAAGCTCTGGCATTTGGACACACTTCTCTTTCTTTCTTTGCTCAGGCTTTTTGCGAGCACAGAACACATCTAGGTAGAAAACTTTAGACTATACGGGATGTTTTGGGTCCATTGTCCCCCAGACATGTCGGTAGGTGGCCCCATTGTAAGGTCAAATAATTAACAGCAGCACAAATGGCACAAAGATAACATGGCATAAAAGGAAGAGGAGAGGCTGGGCAAGGAAAAGATGTGGTGAGTAACGGGCACATCAAGTGAGCTGCAGCCTGATAATCACTAAGCTAGCCGGTGCTGGTCTCGCGTTCTCTGCTTGGTTTTTTGAAAATTACTTTATTTAAAATCTAACAAAAATCCAACCAACCGACCAAACAAACAAAAGTCCACTATGTGCAATTAAAAATACATCATCAAACTTTAAAAGATACAATCAAAACACATTTATTCAAATTTACAGCGAAATATCAGAACATATGTACATCCGTAACTATAAAGATTAACACACAAATCCTATTAGTCAAGCACTCCTCGGACAGGTTGCAGCTTCTTCCTGAGCTTAGAGGAAAGAGCTCTTCTGGATGGGAAACAAAGGTTTTCTGTCTAAGGGCACACAGGAAATGCCCAGGGAGAACTTCTTGAAAAGAGTGGATCCCGTCAGATCGTCCATATAGAGACACAAAATGTAACAGAGGCCGCAATGCAAACCTAGGCATCTGCAGCTCCATCTTTCACGGGACATAATTTCTGGAAACTTCTAAATAGCTGCACAGGGAAACATGCTTTGCCAGCAGCCACTTGAGGCAGGTCAGAGGGACACCCAGGCCCACATCCACACAGCTGCCACAGGAACACCCTGGCCTCTGGGCTGTCCTGGGAACACAGAGACCCCAGAACCCTGGGCCTTCTGGGAATGGATCAGCTGCAACCTCCTGTTCCTCTCCCTGCTCCACAGCTGAGAAGTCCTACAGCTACACGAGGCACAGGGAGCAGCACAGCAAATTGCAGGTGGCACACGCAGGGCAGAACTGTTCCCTGGCAATGTGCACATACTCTCTGGGTTAGCACAAGTCCCTTCCTCCTGCCACAGAGTGGCCCAGCTCCCATTTTACCTCTCTGTGAGGCTGAGCCATGCCCTGCCTTCACCTTGTCCGCCTTGGCAGAGACGCTGTGAGCACCGCTGCTCAGCTGCCTCTGCCGG
>WBMY01012534.1:10865-24834 GCA_013397315.1 Donacobius atricapilla
CAGCAGGAGCGGTGCCGGGGCAGCAGGCTCGGTGCCGGGGCAGCAGGAACGGTGCCGGGCCGCACGGATGCCGCTGGGGCCGCGCAGGAGCTCTCGGGGCGCCCCGCGGGGGCAGATGCGGGTCCAGCCCGCTCCCCCCGCCGCCCCTGCGGGCACCCTCCGCAGGGCGATCCCTGCTCCCCCCTTCCCTCCTGGCCAGCCCCACCTGGAGCTCCCTGTACATCCTGACCCGCACCAGTTTTATTTTCGTGCTGCATTGCTGTTGACATGGAAACCAATACCACTTTCTGTTCCAGAGAATTGGAAGCTAAAGCTACCAAAGAAGTCGAAAGAAAACTAAGCAGGTAAGAGACTCATTTAAATTCCCTCCCACAGTTTAGATGGAAAGGTGGCCTAGGGCTGGGAATAGTTGTGGGCTTTATCTCGAGCTTTAATCTCTTGTTAATTGCAAGGATAAAAAAAACCTCTGAATTTGAAAACGTTCTCTATTGCATGGAGAAATGTCTGCAAGTCTAGTTAATTCTGTAGACTAAACGCCTTTCTACCTGTTTTTTTTTGTTTAATAACTTCAGATGTTTAATGCAGTTTCTTTAACAGGGGAGGGTTTTGAGGAGAAAAATAACTTTTCTGCAGTAAGTTGTGGTACCTAACAATAACTGAAAAGTGAATCAATGGTTTGGGTCTTTTATACCCTTCAGCTGAATATTGTTTGGAGACAAGAAGTTGTGGCAAGAACTGGAATAAACTGTGTTGCCATATAACTACTGGCTCTGCCTCTTTTGCCATGAAGAGTTAGCTGGTGAATTTCCTGTTTACGTGTAGATTTTAGAATGAGAACTTAACAGAATGGGCTCGGGAGTTAACTCCTTAACTCGGGAGTTCAGAGTCACGTTGAACTAAGAATTCCATGCCATAATGTTTATCACTTTTGTATTTAAGTACTTTCTTATGCACCGTTTGTTTTTGGTCAGGTGACTTTCTCTCACGAATCTGCTCTATTGGTTACGTGCTTTGTTTTCAACTTCTGTCCTGCTTCCTTTTTGGGTTCTCTTTCAGTTAGACCTTTAAAGGCCTTTTGCTAGTGATCTGTTAAAGGGATTTCCACTGGGGCCATTTGAAATGTGCCCAAACCCTGAGTATAGCTGATAGAACCTCAGGTTTGGTACCCTGCTTTTTTCCTTCTTTCCTGTGCCCCAGCAGTCTCCAGCTTCCAGGCCGAGCTATGATTGTACTGTGAAAACTGCTTTGCTTCCCCCTGCTCTCAGTGCGTGTCTTCCTTTTTTTTTTTTTTTTTTTTGGTAATACACTTAAGTGTGAATGATTTTCCCACATTGTTGTTGAAATACAGGGAATAATTGGGGTACATGGGAACCTTTAGGATCCCTTTGGCACATCGCTGTTAACCCATCAGTGCTCAGGGACTCGCTGCATTCGTGATGCCAGAAGTGATTTCAGAACTGTTAATCAGAGTGACAGAGTGCTAAGTTCAGAGCAATACTTGGTGCCAGACTTAGTAAGTCAGGAGATCTTCACAATTTTATGACCTTAGCAGAGTTCTTGTCATGCTGGCAGGCAGTGCTGAGAGTGAGAAGAAGTGAAAGAAAACTACAGAACTTCCAAAATTCAGTGCTTGGAGAGTAAATTCTGCTATGGAACGGGTCCCCATGCCTCTCTGACCCATAGGAGTATGTTTTATTCATTTAAAAGATTCAGAACTGGTTTGAAGTTCACATTAATGCCCCAGCTGGTTTATGTTTAGCCAGGGAGCTCTTGCTGTGTGAGCACACAGCTGATAAACCGTGGCATGCCTGCACTGGATAGACCTGATTAATTGTTTTACTGGGGTAGAGCTCAGCAGATAGCCCTCGTTCTTCCTCCAATGTCATTATTTACAGTCTTATTAAATTTGCAGTGACCTAGTCGAACTGTAAAAGAGCAAATATCCTTTCCTGGGAAGGTACATAGACCTGTGCTAGAGTTTATGTTAATCTCAGATTTCACAGTGTGGATGTAGACTGTGAACTCCACGGGACATTGGCTTTGCTTCGTGTGTGTTCTAAAGTCACTTCTGGAGTTTATGCTTATAAATTAATGGGTAGCAAATACACTTTTTAATCTTACTGGGAATATTGGCCTAGACTGTGGGTTTATGATAGGATAAGTATTACAGCTTTCAGTGCAGCTTGCTTATCCAGTTGGATGATTCCTGTTTTACACTCAGGATTAGCATTTGGCTTGCCTGGCCTTTTGGAAAAGAATCCTCATTTGGTCTGTGTTCTCTGCTAAAATTCATACATGCCTGGTGCTATGCAAATATTCCTGGTCTCAAAAATAAGCTCAGTGCATGACTTGCGAAAGTGATTCAGAGAAATCCATTTCACGCTCTGCTGTGGCATCGTGTTACAAAAGAAATGTCACCTGTTCAGCCACAACAAGAGCTGTCTGCTGTTAGCTGGGGAAACCTAAGAGTTAAATCTGGTTAAAATCAGGACTGCTAAAAATCACCATTTAGTTCTTCTGATTTAAGCAATAACTTTTCAATTCTGTTTGGTAAACAGGGCTTTCCTGCCTCATTTATGTGGAACTGAGAGAAGGTAAATATCTGAAATATATTGACAATCATTTTCCCGAACCCAGGGGTTTGACTGTTGCTTCACAAGCATGCAAACCATAGGGAAGAGTCTCCATTGCTTCCATCCACCCACCTTGATTCTGCCCACCTTGGTTGCAGACTGGCCATGTTCTGGGGGAGCAAACTCCTCACCTCTAGATTTCATCCATGTATTCTGTAAAGTTACTGCTGTACAATTGATTTGTACACTTCCGTGTAATAATAACCACCACATTTCTGTGATATTTTTCTTATCTGCTGCAGGGAAAACATAGAGCTGGCCCAGTGGTAGGGACGTATAAAACCAGGGAGAAATGTAGTTGTTTCTGTTGATGTGCAAGCATTTGATTTTCTGTTGAGTTTCTGGGGGTGGGTCTTTCTCCTGACAAACTTCTTAGGGAGCGCTGTCTGCTGTGTAATGGGAAGAGTTTACAGCAGAGAAAACATTCTGTTGGTGCTTTCAGGGCCTTTACAGGTACCTGGGTAAAATGACACGTGCCTTCCTCCTCCAGAGGCACCCTTGGAGGCAGTGCAGGATTGGCAGGGGGTCCCCGTGGGCTGCCTGTGGTGCTGGAGTCTCGCAGCAGCCCCCGTGCAGCAGCGCTGCCCCTGCAGCAGGGACACTGCAGCAGCCTGCGGCGGGGCAGAGCTGGTGCTGGGCCTGAGCAGTTGGTTGTGGAGGAGCAGTTTAATCTGCCCTCCTGGGTTCCTCATTTGTTACAGGATGATAGGGATTGTTTATGGCTGCTGCTGGAGTCTAGTGTAGCTGGATGATAAACTTCTGGGAAGGAGATCTGTCTTTAGTCTGCTTATGTAGCAGCAAACATCTTGGATGAAACTCAAGGGCAGGACTCACACAAACATTCCAGAGTTGTGGTCCATTTGAAGTCCTTGTATTTGGGAGCATCATTCTGATGAGGGAGCTTCTGTATCAGGGAAATGGGGAAGCTGAGTGGATTCCAGGTAATTGGCAGTGGCAGACATGGTAGGCAGAATTCTCTCGCTTCACTTTTAGGGTGGTAATTTAAAGACTGAGGTATTTAAAAGCAAAAAAAGAAAGTAGCTGATACACATTTACTAATTAATTATTCATTGAGGTATTTTTTTCCAGTTTTTAGCTTGGCAGCACCTCTCCTCTCTGTTAGTAGCTGGAAAGAACACACACACACACACACACATCTGGAAATGAGTGGGTTTGTTTTGTTCTCACTGCCTGAGGCTCTCAGTGCTCCGAGGAACACGCTGGGTGGGTTCAGGTGCCAGAGTGTTTCCATCTGAGGCACTGGCAGGGTTTGTTGGGATTGTTTTGTTAACTTCAAAGTGCTGGTGTCTATTCCATAAACTCCAAGTGCTCCTTTGGTGTAGTGTGCTGTTTTGTGGATGGCATCAAGAAAGGAACCGTAGGATCCCATTTTAATCAAAATAGACATTTTATAATTGATTTTTGTAGAATGCTGGTGAGTAGGAAAGCTTGCTGTTGGATTTTACAGAACCTGAGGAATCACTTTCATTGGCAGTTTTATGTAATTGTGTCATTTCAAAAAACTGAAAGAAAGATGAGGGAACTTGCAGGTCAGAATACAGAAGATTTATCAGTCTCAGCAGCATTTGAAAGTCTGTAGAAGATCAGCTGTAAGTTGAACACATGGTGCTGTCCTTGCAGAATTGTTAAAGATCTTTCAGTCCCTGATACCTGTAGCTACCTGGCAGTGTTCCACCTGTAGCACTGCAAGTTAATTTATAACTAGAAGAAAAGCAAACGATAGAAACGACTGATTTATTTATTTATTTTCAAAAAATAATTTTTAATATGTCCATCACTGGAAATTTTACATTGGTCTCAGAGACTGCTGTGTATAATCATTTCTAATTCTTACTTGTATGTTTGCTCCATACCTCTGTTCATTCCTCCAGTGATGGGGGCTCAGGATTCCTGTAACCCTCATTTCCTCAGTGTGGAGATAAAATTTTGGCTTTATTGTTGCCCTTTGATATATTGTAACAGCAAAGATAGCAAAGCTGCACAAACCTTAATTACTGCATCCTCAGCCTGTCTGCCAGGGGAAATAGGGGTGAACTTGATTTTGCTCTTCTGCAATGTAAGAATAAAGGTTAAATATGACTATTTCAGCTCAGGTGTTTTAACAGTGCTAAGGTGGAGCTTTAGAAATTAAAGATTAATAGCACTCTTTTTTTCAAGAAGTAAAGTAATAAGTGAAGCATGTTTTGATACAAATATTACCTGAAATGTTTGCAGCTTGAGCATGACAGCTTTCCACTTCAGAAGCCAAATAACAAATCAAGCCATACAAAAATAAAATGCCTTGTACTGTCTTGATAACCTGTCTTAGAAGACTAAAAAGTTGGTTTCGTTTGTTTGTTTTTTAACAGCTTAATTGAGGAAAGCATTTTAGTAGTTTGTTCTTTTTTTACCCTGTATACAAAGAAGAATTGTGCTGAGGTACACAATTAGAACAAAAATTTACTGTTAAATAACTAATGGTAAATATTTATCTGACCCTCAGTCTGCTTAAATTTATACAGATAACAGCAGCTTCTCCTTGCCCATCTTCAGAGCCATCAAATGTGCAGTCTCTCCTGAGATCAAGATCCATTTTCATTTTACCTCACTTGAAAATAAAGCACCTTTCAAGTTAAGCTGTTGAAACCAGGGGCCTTTGTTCTGTCTCCGATGTGGATTTCCTATTGCCGGGGTGTTTTATTTTCACTTGATCTAAATTGAAAAATGCAGTTTGCATTTCTGCCAGGGCCATTTAACCTTGAGCGAGCTAATCCCGTTACAGAGGAGGAGGAGGACGTTGCCTGTGTGCGCTGGTGAGAGCTGGATGTCTGATGGGGGAAGTCTCAGAGACCTGCTCAGATATTGCCGTTCTCAATGGGAATGCTCGCCCCTTGCTGTTCCTCAGCCCCCCGACAGACCGGTGTGCTGCTGCAGGCACTTGGCCACACTGGGTTAAGGCTCCCAGGTGTGGGGAAAAGCCCAGCAAAGGAACTTGTTCATTTTCTGCCTGTGTGTTGTTCCCACGAGGCCGCGTTCCTGCGCTGGTTCCCGTGCCGTGCTGTAAAGGACCCTGGAGCTGCTGCTGGTTTGTCCTCAGGAGTGGGGAGCTGTTGGTCCCAGGTGATAAATGGGAAATGCCACCTTCCACTTGTGTTCCTCAAGGAGCAGCGTCAGGGATGGAGCTTGTTTGTCGTGTGTTCTAACAGAGGCTGGAGTCAGAGGCGTCAATCCCATCATTTGCTGTCTGCTGAGAGGGCCCTGGGTTGGTGTGTTGGGAAGAATAAAGGAGACTTATGCTTCCAGCTGTCAGAAATGGAAATACAGCTGTTCTGCATGAGACTCTGGTGACTTAATAGGCAAATGTGGATTTTTGTCTCAGGCCTGTCTTACTTGAAGGGTTAAGTTTTCAGGGAAGGGCAGGGACCGGAAGGGCTTTGCTGCTGCTGCTGCTTAGTTGTACGAGTTGGGTTAGTTTTGCTCTGAGATTTGATGTTATAGTGGTAATTAAGACTCTTAAAAACTTGAAATGAGCTATATGTTGATGTTTTTAATCTAGGGACTACCTAGAGTCCTGATCCTAATCATAGGAGGGTTTTATGTTTCCTAAGATAGTTTTGTAATCTAAAATCTGTTTGTCTTAGAAAGATAAAAATTGAATGAACACAGTGTCAGAACTTAGAAGTTCTGTTGTTGCTGTGTGAAAAATACCCAACAATGGTGTGGTAGAATATTCCAGAGATATTGGTATGTTACTTGTTAGCATCTGCATTCACAAAATGAAATGTAATTGTGTTGATTTAACTGCAGTAGGATTGATGAAGTTTATTTTTTTTCCTGTGAAAATACTACTTTGCATTCTGCTTGCTCTTGAATGTGCTACAGCTTTCTTCTAAAAGCAGAATGATTTTTCAGTTAATGCAGTTTTGGCATGTGACAGACTGGAATTTGTTACACAAAGCAAGTGCTGGTGGCTGTCTTAGCTCCTAGAACTCTGCTCAGGTTGTTTTTAGATGCTGTAACTCAGCTGTAGCCCCAGCAGGCAGTCAGAGCCCAGTACCGAGTTCCCAAGAAGCAAGCCAGTGGTTCTGCTCTGAATGGAAGGAGCTGTGCATGAACTGGGTGTCGTGTCGGGATGGAGCTGGCATCTACAGGAGCTGTTTCCTGGTTTTCTCCAGTTCAAATTGCCTGTTAAAATTTGGACTGTCCCAAATTAACCCAAACTGGGGGTCAGTGTCACCAAAGCCCCGTGGTTCCAAATGCTCAGGGTGTGCCAGCGAGGGGCAAAACTGCCTGAAGTGTCACCTTTGTAGAGCAGGGATGTCACTGCAGGTTAATCATCACCTCAGAATTGCCCAGGAGCGAGGGATTGCTCCAAATGAATCTGGCCAGCTGGAATTGTTTCTGTAGTTAGGTGTCTGACCTCTTAGTTGTCCATGAAGTCATTTTTGGGACCTAATTGTAAATGCAAGATTGCTTTTGCAGTGAGACCCTCCTCGGTGTGTCTTGCAGCCGGCTGATGGAGCTGTGATAAAATGCAAAACAGCCACATTGTGTTTGATGGGTTGTGATTCCTCTGGCAGCGTGTGGGGAGGTCTCAGAAATAATACTTTTGGGTATTATTTTGCATACCTTAGCACATCAGGAGCCATTCTTTCTTAAAAGAAGTAACTAATGCTTGCTTTCCATTATTAGAAAAAATCTTAGAAGCCAGAATTTGGTCAGTGGAAGCTGATGCCTGTGCTCACTTTGAAAGGGACTTGAGCCAAGTTAAAAGTAGAATTAACTGGTTGTTTATATATCTAAAAAAGTAATGGAAGTTTTAGTACCTATGGACTGTCTTGTGGTTTAATACATTCAATTTGCATTGCTTCTGACAGACATCAAACTATCTTATTTAAAACCGGAGATTTATGGGTGGTTTGTGGTGAAAAAGGAGCCAGCTCCGTGTTTCGGGGCAGATCCAAACCATGTAGTCACTGCCCCATATTGACATTGTTAGTTCTTTTCTCCACACAGCTTTTGAAGTCTGTTTTAAGCAGCTTGAGCTGGCCAGTGCTGTTCCTGCTCAGCCTCGGCTTGAGCAGCGGTGCTGTGTATCAAGTGCCGTTAATTAACCTCCCGAGTTTTGGTTTCACTTTTGGCGAGTTACGGTTTCGTTTCTCGCTCAGAGAGCCCGAGATGGCGCTGCCGGTGCCCCTGCCGGTGCCCCTGCCGGTGCCCCTGCCGGTGCCCCTGCCCGCTGCGGTGTTTCCTGCAGGCTGCTTTGCCAGGAGGCACCGGGGCAGGTGCACAGCGGGTGTGTGGCTTAGGCTGCCTGCAGAAACACTCCAGGCTGGGATGTGCCAGAGCTCAGTCACACCAGTTCAGGGGGAGATTAAATAACATCTGAATTTGCTGGCTTTTGAACCAAATTCAAGTCTCAATCTTCGTTATAAGCTTTGGAAGAAGGAACTCCTTACGTGTAGCTTGACACCACATCTGTGCCTGAAGTCCTGTCACTGGTGGCTTGCACTGAGGGACAGTCCCTGCAGAAATAGGATCCAATTAGAAGCAAAATTCCCCAGTTCCTTTTGTGTCACTGTGAAATAATTGTTCTAAAATGAATCTAAGTGTGTACAGATTGCATTTTGGGAGAGTTAATTACAAACTGTGTGGTTCAGGGATTTAGTGCAAGAAGAGGAAGAACAGTTGATGGAAGAAAGGAAAAAGAGAAAAGAAGACAAAAAGAAGAAGGAAGCTGCTCAAAAAAAGGTATGTGGAGCACTGAGAATAAACCGCTGTGCTTGGAGGTAACCTGTTTCATCACCAGTAAAAACAACTTTTCTTGTTAATTTAATGTTTTCAATTTAAATGTACTGTCAGTTATTTAGAGGTAACTGACATATTGAACATTGTAATTGACTCTATGTAGTTTCTTACAAAACTACATTTTCTTCTGAGATGACCCTTTTTTGTCCCCATTTGTCAATTGAGGCAGTCCCAGGTTTGAAGCACCTCAATGTTAGTGCATATACTAGTAGAATAAAAGTCCTGTTTTTAGGCAGTGGGTTTCAGCTGCATCCTTATTTTAATGTATCTTCTTATTCTTCAGTATGGAAACAGGCCATGAGAGAATTTGTACTTAGGGAATAAAAATTTTCATGAAAAAGAAAATATTGACAGCAAAGATCTTTAGGGATGGGAACGTCACAGGAATTCTTGTAAATACTTCAGAATCCCTGTTTACTGACAAGATCCTCATCATGGTCATTGATTCTAAATATTGACCCTGAGCTTGAGAGGAGCTGGTAAATGCAGGTTTTAAAGATGTGCATTTTGGTCGGAGCAGAGTGAACCTGCTCAGCACTTCTCTCCTGATTCCATTTCCTGGTGCTGGGTATGGCTCCAGGAGCAGACTGGTTTGTTTTACAGCCACAGGCTTGCCAGCAAACCCTCCCAAGCCCTGAGGGAGGCTGGAAGAGCCCAAAACACGTTCATTGTGTTCTCTCAGGCACCAGCACCTTAGCACAGAAAGCAGCCGGGAGCCCTGGCTGTGCCCCTGGCTCTCCAGGATCTCCAGATGCTGTAGGTCATCAGACACAGCAAAACAAAGTTTTGAAAAGTTCTGAGTTCTCCTTCTCCTGTCCATGGACCAAGGCTGATGAGCTGGGTCACAGCTGGGCGGGGGGAGAGCACAAACTCCTCAGAGGCAGCTCTGAACTCACACAGGCACGGCCAGAGCCAGAGAGGCACCACGTACCCACGCTGTGAGGGACGGACCAGTGCTTGGGGTTAGTGCATTGACTCTTCCCGTACCTGGGACTGAGGGGATGCTGGAGGGGCAGCAGCAGCCCCGGGGTGACCCGTGGGCCGTGCAAGGGCTGTGCTGTGCCCTGTGCTGGTGCTGAGCAGCGTGCTGGGTGTATCCATTGGCTTTTTGTGCAGTGGGAACACTTGGCTCAGCCCGGTGCTGGAACACACAACTTGGGAGCTCCAAGAGCACAGAACCACCCAAGGTTTCAGAGTAGAAGTTTTAACCGTATTTGTTGAACAGAAAGCATAATGAGGAGTTGTGGTGGGGTGTAGTGCCTTTCTTTGGGAGGCTGGGGAGCAGGGAAAGCAGCACTGGAGCGCAGAGGAGGAGCTGGTGCTTTAGGGAGGCCCTTCCTGAGCACATCTCACTGTGGTGTGCAGGTAAAACCACACCACTGAGGTGCATTTCCATGCAAGAAACGTTTCTCTCCCATTTTATCTTGTGATAAACTTGTATTCAAATAGTTCTCTCATCTTGACCGTATCAGAGGTGTAACCCATCAAATCTTGCAAATGAAAGGCTTGAAGCTTTGGCATTTGCTCTCTTATTCTTTTCCATTTCCAGGTCACTCCCCCTTCCCTGCCCTGTTCTGCTATAAAAGTGGTGGCAGCTCTTTGCTTCCAGGCACAGTTTTTAACTCACTTAAAACATCTTAATTTGCAAGTTTAATTCTGTCTGTTTCATGTAGTTATCTTTCAAATTAATTTTGTCTTCTATAACATTTAAACAGCTTTTTAAACATAAGGAATAATAGGCCTGGGTTGGTTAGAGAGAGGCTTCTGAAGTAGATAATTAAATAACTTGAAGCCATTTAAAAAGAGGAAAGTCAAAAGCTAATGTTGCTTTATGAAGTGGCACGTGTACATGTAGTTTCTCTCTTATCTGCATAAATCACTGACAGTTCTTTTTTCTTGTTCCAGGCCATTGAACAAAAAATCAAAGGTAAGTTACTTCGCAGTTAGTTCTACTTTGTGTATTAATTCTGGAGTTTTAAAAATGTTGAATCAAACGTGTCACCTGAAATCTCCTCCCAAAAGTGACAGATGGGACCCTTGAGACTTGAACTGCACTTTTTCAAAGTGACCACACAAGTCTAGAAGAGTAACAGCAAAGGGTTTATCCAGGGGTTGGAATTTGCTGATTTTTCTGTTTTCCATTCTTACTTACTTACAGAGCCCCAGGCATAGACATAATACCTGAAGTTCCTTTCCTTGCCTACTTTTTTCCTTCCTCTTTTTTGCTTTGTTTGACAAGTGCACCAACATTTCAGAATAACTGTGTATAGGATGGATCTGTTTGAAACTTCATTTACAAATATTCCAAGTGCAGCTGGGATTGGGAACACATGATGGACAAGTAATTAATATGTCCAGTTTTAACTCTTACATATGGAGGGCTCACCCTGCAAAATGATCAGGATGCCGGTACCCAAAAGCTGTAATTTCAATGTTCATGGCCAATGGGAGCACCGTGGCTCTGAGTGTTTGTGGGGTTTGTATCTCCATCACAACCAGCTTCTAAAAAGGGGAAAAAAGATTCTTTTCACTTTCTCTTGAACTGTAGCTCTTGGCCTGTTGGTTGGGAAGTGCACGGTAATTGCTGAAGTGCCCATGTGGGGTGCTTGCTGAGACCCTGTTTTCTGGGAACACCGGTTTAATTTAGCGCTTACTGGAGCAGTGGCAGGATCTCCAGAAGCTTTGGAGCCCTGCTTAGCAGAGGTATAATTCCTGCTGGAAAAACCAAAAAGTGTTTGAAGACTGGTGGGGCCAGGCAGGGGTCTGGCAGAAGACCCAGCGTGCTGGGGACGAGGCAGGGAAGCAGGAGTGCCCGTCCCCAAGGTGGGCACTGAGGGGCACCCCAGCTGGGCTGGGCAGCAGGCAGGGTGTCCCCATGCCCTGATGCTCTGCAGCATCGCTTCCTCTCAGGAGAGAGCTGGTCTGACACTGCTGAGTGCAGCCTGTACTCCGGTGGGTGTGTTTGAGTGGGAAAAATACCTGGTTTGAGGGGGACCGATGGATTTTTAGTGTGTGAGGATGCTGTGGGGAGGGAGCGAGGGCAGCCGTGCTGCTGCGAGTGGGAAGTTCTGCTGCCTGGGGAGGCTGATGGGTTGCTTTTGAAAAAGGGATTGCTGGAGGCACAGGGAGCTGCCAGAGCCTCGAGGGAGCTGCAGGAGTGTCTGCAGCATTCCTGGAGCCGGCGGCAGCGATGGAAGCTGCTGCTGTGTGTGTCCCACCATCCTCTGAGCTGCACCAGGCTGACCAGGGATCCCACCCTGTGGCCACTGGAATCCATTGGGAGTTCCAGGTTTGTCTGTGGGTACAGGACAGAATAATTAATAAAATTGCTGGAAGACTATTAACAAATATTCTTCATTTGCTTTTTCAAGCAGTGCATGGAATTGTGTTTGAATACAGGCTAAGGGTTGGTTTTCTTCTGTACACTCCTGCCGTAAGGCTTCTAGGATAATAGACCAGATTCAAAGAGTTATGAAAATATCTTTATTCTGAAGTGATAAAAAAACATGTCTGAAAGGCAGCAAAGAAGGAAAATGATAGAATACTTCGCTGAATAATAATGAGCACTCACAGTGCCCATTTGACCCATGTGCTTGGGCTGCTCTGCCGTCACATCGGGGCCGAGGCTGCACAAGCAAATGGCTAAAAATAGCATGAACCAGGAGGGCAGGAATTCTGCTTGGGAGGCTACCCGGTGGGAATCTTCACAGGGAATGAAAATGTCTTTCTTCTGAAGGACAGAGTAATTAATTTTTTTATTATTATTATTTTTCTGCTTTGAGGCTTAACATTCACGAATGGAAGTGTTAAGTTCCCAGTTAAGTATGTAATTATTTAAAGGATGTTTCATAAAGTTCAGCAGAAATTTAGAGTTGTCAGAGAAACATAAACTGGCAGTGCTGTGCAATAAAAGGCATCCTGAAATGCAGATACACAACTTTTTGCTACAGTTTCTATAGGAACAAAATACGAAGCTTGTGTTGCACATGGCTCTTGCCTTGTTTCACCAGTTTTTCCTCCTTGTATTCAGGATGCAAATTAATGTTTCATTAGTTTCCAAGTTTCCATCACGTTAATGTCTTAAATAATTTATTCTGTGCATGAGCTGAAGATAAAATACAAGAGTATAAGATCTCTAAATAATTCAGAATTATGTGCCTCTGTCAGAAAAGAAGCTGGTTAAGTGCTGGGGGTGGGAAGGGAGGGTATTTCTTGGTTTTAGGCGTAGTTTGGACAGCTCCAAACTGTTATTTTAGCTGAGGAAGAAATTGCTGTTGTACCAGCTGAAGCAGCTCCCAGTGTTCGTGTAAAATGATAAGAACCTTCCAAGGAAGTTCATGGAGCTGCGGGTTTTCCTGTCAGGATTGGGAATGAAAGTAAATGAAAAAGATGCTAACAACGTTTCTGGTACCAGCAACATTTTAATGCCATAGTATTGCAGTTAAAAATGCTCGTGTGGCATTCCTGTGGATTTCAGGGATTCTGACCGGCCTGGTTTGATCCAGCTGGTTTTATTAAAGGAGGGAAGAGGTAGCTGGGAGAGTTACAAGCAAGTCTATTAGTTAGTTGCTAAGTGGAAAGTTTATCTGTTTGTGCAGCAGCTGGCACATCGTGTGCCTTCCCAGTGCTCTTGTGCCAGGTATTTTAGGAAAAAATAAATATAATTTGAGTTCCTATTTGTTGCAAGTACTGTAGAATCGTCAGTTGTGGTGTTCCTTCTAGCACGGTAAAATCTGTCGCGTTGCTGTTTGAAGTCAGTGCTGTCAGAGACAGACGGGTCAGTCCGTTTGTCTGAATGTGCTCGGAGCCGGAGCTGTGCGGGCAGCCCCGGGCAGTGCTGCGGGCCCCGGCGCTGGAGGGAAGGCTGCCCGGGGAGCAGTCGGGGCTGGGCTCGCCAGGGTGGGAGCTCCGTGGCTCCAAGTGCCCTTTGCCCACGGTTTAATGTGAGCATGTGGAGCCATGGCCGAGCGGTGCCGGGCTGGGGCCGGCAGCGGCCCGCGGGGGCTGCAGCCCAGAGTGCCGCTTGCACTGCAGAACACCGCGAACTCAACTGCCCACTGGAACGGAAAGCGCTCTAAAAATAGCCGGCTGTGGAATTGAAATCTTTGACTCATATTTCCCACCTTGGAAACTTCTTGCGCTCGCTCTCCTCCGCCAGGCGGAATGGCCCGGCTGCACAAACCCCGCGGGGTTTTGTCGGGGTTTTCGCCTGCCCGCCCGTGCTTTGGGCTTGGAAAAGCTCCGCCGGCGGCTCTCGGAGCCCGCGGGGGCCGCGGGCAGGGCGCGCTCAGCCCCGTGCGGACCCGCACGGGTTAACGCCTTGGCAAGCACCGAGATATTTTCCAGAGCAGCTCCAAGCTCCCAGCTGCGGCCATTTTTATTTTTTTTTTTTTTTTCCAGCAGGAAAATTCTAGCAGTCCACCGTCGGTGCGTGAGGCCGGGGGGCAGGCCGCCCCCGCTGGCGCAGGCAGCCCCCGCTGGCGCAGGCAGCCGCGGGCCATGCGGAGCGGAGCGGGCCGGGGGCAGCG